>JARJLF010000019.1:600000-880574 GCA_029378395.1 Mycena leptocephala
CTGGGGCACATAGACCACGTCGTTCCGTGTTAAAGCAGTGGATTAGCGTACACTACAGCCGTCTCAACAACTTTCCCACTCATGCTTCGCGGACAGACGTCGGATTCAGCAAGCCGAACTTTGATGGCTCGGCAGCGGCCGAGGTCGGCTTCAGCGTTCTCGTCCACAACACGTTGTAGAGAAGAATCTGAATAGACAGTTCTATCTAGATTCACAATACATGTCATTTGGTTTCCTGGAATTTGCGTTAGAGGAAGCTCCAAGCGTTGAAGCTGCTTGGGCGGAATTCAAAGTCCGATGATTATATAATAAGGTCGACCTCCATACATCGGGCACGCGCCTCACTACAGACTACCTCTGCATATCAAGAGTCCGTCACTGTCACGCTAGATTGTGAAGATATCAACGAGCTGCCTTATGCGGTACGGCGACAAGCGAACTTCGTTCACTTGTCAACGTCTGCATCATTGGAAGCTCGCCATTTTTGTATTTGTGTCACTCAAGGCAACTTGGAAGGCATTGCCACAAGGGGATGAATTGCAGTGCGCGTCAATAACATGAACAAAATACTAGCTACGCCCCCACACCATGCAGAACCTAAAATAACATTAAGCTGAATTTTGCCGCAAACGACACCTCATAATACGTCCCCTGCCAATCCTGCTGCTCCGACCGACATTAACAGGAACAATGTCCAGCCTGAGTACCAGTGGAACTCGACGGGCGTGGTCGGCGCGAAGCCCGCGGCGAGCAGCGCTCGCAGCGCCTCGATCAGGTTGACGGTGCCCGTGCCGTCGTCGTCCGCGCCGGGGGCGCGGCCGCTGGTCGGGCTGTTAAGGTTGATGGAGTCCATGCAGAGTGGACGAAGGAATAATGCAAGCCAATGAAATGGGGTGGCAATGAGCTTGAAACGACGGTCAAACGTTGGCCTTTGCGTAATAATACAGTGTGAAAGGAAACAAATCGATGTGGAGAAGAAAACTACTGTATGTATCACTAGATCAGCAGATGTATGGTCGGCTCATATGGAAGCTCAACACCATCCTTGTGTACACGAGTTAAAGAATAGCGGTCAGAACGGGTTAGACTTAGTTTTCAAACTCGGGATACCCTTCTTTGCCCAATTCAAGTAGAGGCACCCGAAGCTTGGAGGATAATCACCAATACCGAACAGTGTTAGAATTGTGTGTGTGTGTGTCAGGGTCGCTAGAACACCAATTGAGTTGCTTTTGCAGCACTGATTGGACTAGTGACTTGAACTCCTCCGTTCTGAACTGCCAATAATGCAGATCTCTAATCTGAAGTACCACTTCACTTGTATTGGGTTGCGCATAATTCAGCACACCCGTAAATCTTGAATTGTCTGCAAGATGCGCAACTTTTAATGTTGACAAACCCCTGTGGTTTATGAATGAGGGGCAGGAATGCGGGTGATAGCGCTATAGATATGTCCGTGTCGTGTTGCGATGCCGAGCTGCAAAATATCCTGAGTCTTGGGACGCTTAACTGCTCAGTCAACTTATTGAGGGTAAACGAGGCGCCATCTGCAACAGTAACCATTCAGTTACACACATACTATGTAAACTCAATCTGGAGCGAGGTTGGTTGGTTTCGTTCTTTTGAACTCATCAGGTGGGCCACACAGCCCACAACCAACCGGATCTATCATGCAAACAATTGGCCAAATTGTTCCCGTGATAGCGCCACGATAGGGGCAAGAGAACTGGCCAGGTTGCACTGCCAACATCAAGGCCTTCTCAATTGGCCAGAAAGAATTTGTGACTGGCCAGGCCACATTTCAATCTGTCCCCCAGAACCCAAACGGAGGTCGCAGGTTGCCAGGCTACGACCTCAATGCCCCAAACTGAGTCGTAGCTTGCCAGGCCACGATCTCAATGCCCCCAGAGCCCAAAAGAGGATCGCAGCTTGCCAGGCTACGACCTCAATGCCCCCAGGACCCAAACGGAGGTCGCAGCTTGCCAGGCTACGACCTCAATGCCCCCAGGACCCAAACTGAGGTCGTAGCTGCCAGGCCACGATCTCAATGCCCCCAGAGCCCAAAAGAGGATCACAGCTTGCCAGGCTACGACCTCGATGCCCCCAGGACCCAAACGGAGGTCGCAGCTTGCAAGGCCACGAACTCGATGCCCCCAGAACCCAAACGGAAATAGGTCAAAATGATCCAAAATTGGAGCTAAATATCGCAGGTTAGACCCCGGGCAACTAATAACAAGAAACGATGCTCGTCGGAAATGGAAAACTCAACGCAAACTCTCGTGCTGGAAATGGAGAAACAAATGATGTCCCAAGCCTGGAGCTGAATATCGCAGGTTAGACTCAGGCAAACGGACAAACAGTGCTTACCGGGAATATCGCACGAATGGTTGTCGTCTGGTGGTATATCGAGTATCTACTGGAAGGCCACTCTCGGGTCCTGCCTTCAGTTTATTGCCTTTCTAAAAAGCAATCGCTGATGATTAGGATAAAAATATCCATGATACGGCTTATAATAATAGTTTCCAGCACTCACATGTATACAGGGACACATCTGCATGTGCATAGTACTTGTAGAAGGTCAACAGTGAGTTCTTCTTGCCACCTGAACAGCCACCAACTGACGTAGCCACCCGGCACCGCATGCCGGATGAGCCACCTGGTGGCGCTGGGTGGCTCCACCGCATATTCTCTAATGCTTGGGAAAGTATCTCGGCACAGGGAGGTGAAGGCATCCATCAGGACCGAGACAGCCAGTCTTAGAAAAGTATAACGGGTGTGTTGAAGCTTTGATTTGGCCAATGGTGGTGAAAGAACTTAGAAGGCCTGAGATGTGCAGGCGCCGCGTCATCAAGCACCGTGTATCACGGAATCTGACAGTTCGGCGCTTAACAAGATTTATATAAGTCCGTCATCCTCATCCACCCATCCACGTCTCGATCACTTTGACCTCAACCCCCCAAATAGGTTTACGGATGGTAGAAACTGCGATTGTAAGCATTTGTCCTGGATATACTCCAGCTGGACTGACTTGGAAGCAGAGCACACCTAGTCTTGATAATGTTGACTTGGAGAGTCAATTGGTCTCTGGGACCTTGAACACCTCAGCAGCTGGAGTCATAGTAAGTCCATAAATTTGGGGTCACAAATTAATGGCATCAACTTGAAACAGGGGGCAAATTCTGGATCTGAGGATAGATTGTTGTTGGAAGACATTACTGTGGGTTCTAAAGACAACAATGTGGATGTAGGGGGTTTGGTGAGTATAAGAATGAGTGGAATCTACTAGCAGGTTGAAGTTGTTTCATAGAGCTCAGGAAATCTGGAAACTGTACAAATACAACAGCTTGAGAAGCAGACAAGTCAAGGACCAAATTTGGTACAAAGATATTGGGAATCTGGGAACTCGAAGGATCTAGAAGCCTCTGTGAAACACTTCAAGGAAATGCTGAACCTGACACCCAGAGGACACCCAGATCGAGCCAATTCATTACAAAACCTGGGGGTGGCACTTGTATATTGATATCATAGAGTTGGAGACCTGCAGGACCTTAAGGCTGCACTGCAGGTGAATCAGGAGGCAGTGGGGTTGACTCCATCTGGACATCCTGCTCGAGCAGATCTGCTACAAATTCTTGCTGCCTCATTCAGGGATCACCATCAGAGGCTCGGAGATCTCAAGGGCCTTGAGGCTGCACTCCAGGCAGATCAGCAAGCGGTGGAATTGACTCCACCTGAACATTCTGGAAGAGCAAGGCGCCTCTACAATTTTGCCATATCATGCAGAGATTACTACCAGAGACTAGGGGACTTAAAGGACCTAGAAGCTGCACTCCAGGCAGATCGAGAGGCAGTGGAATTGACTCCACCTGGACATCCTGATCAAGCAGGTCGATTGCAAAATCTTGCCGCCTCATTCAGAGATCGCCATCAGAGGCTCGGAGATCTTGAGGACCTTGAGGCAGCACTCCGGGCAGATCAGGAGGCAGTGGAATTGACTACATCTGGACATCCCGATCGAGCAGGTCGATTGCAAAACCTTGCTGTGTCATTTGGCCATCTATTTCGAAGGTTGGGAGACCTAAAGAACCTTGAGGCTGCAGTGCAGAGATTCCAAGATGCAGTTGAGCTCACTCCACCTAAACATCCTGAACGAGGGAGGCGACTACATGATTTTGCTATCGCAGTCAGAGATCGGTTTCGGAGGCTAGGGGGTCTCAAGGACCTTGAGGCTGCACTGCGAGCAGACTGGGAGGCAGTGGAACTGACTCCATCTGGACATCCTGATCGAGTGGCTCTGTTCCAAAATCTTGCTGCCTCATTCACAGATCGATTTCGGAGACTGGGAGATCTCAAGGATCTTGAGGCTGCAGTGCAGGGATTCCAAGATGCAGTTGACCTCACTCCACCCAAACATCCTCATCGAGCAAGTCATTTACAAGATCTTGCTTTCTCATTCGGAGAGCGCTATCGGAGACTAGGAGATCTCAAAGACCTTGAGGCTGCACTGCAGGCAGGTCAACAGGCCATGGAGTTAACTCCATTAGGACATCCTGATCTACCAGCTCGTTTGCAAAATCTTGCTGCCTCATTCACAGATCGATTTCGGAGACTGGGAGATCTCAAGGATCTTGAAGCTGCAGTGCAGGGATTACAAGATGCAGTCGACCTCACTCCACCCAAACATCCTAGTCGAGCAAGTCAATTACAGGATCTTGCTCTATCACTCAGGGATCGATTTCAGCGGCTGGGAAAGCCGGAAGACCTTGTGGCCATCCATGCCCACTACAATGAATTGTTCAAACTGCCCTCCATGCACATAGACATTTCATGGACACATACTCTCTCATGGGCTCGCTTTGCTGAACAGTTCCAACCATCTAACTGTATAGCTGCTTTCCAGGCAGCCTTTCAGTCACTCCCTGAAATTCTCTGGATAGGTCATTCCATCTCTGTGCGTCATGATGCTATTCGGAGGCTCAACATTTCAGAAGCTACTTCTACTGCTGTAAGAGCATGCATCAACCTATCTCAACTATCTGCTGCAGTTGAAATGTTGGAGCAAGGAGTTGCTACTATATTTCAACAAATTCTCCAGTTGAAGACCAACATTGATTAGTCCTATTTTAAGCGCGGGGGTCCGATCAGAGTGAAAATCTTGTTACATAATCATCGGAGTTTGAATGCGACACTGCCACCTGACGCGTCGCGTCGTTCCTTGCCTTGCTCCTTGCCTCCCTACGCCCTGCTCTCAGGCTTCCTTCTCCGCCCCACCAAACTAGCTCCCACATGACCGTGCATTCCCATGGCTCCCCGACTCCGCTGGCAGGACGACACTGGGCGTAAAACTATCGATCAGATTGTGAAGAAGATCATCCCGGCATGGAAGGACGGATTGCGTCCGGTGCAAGCCGATCTCGTGTCCCCCATCCTGGATGGTGATGATGTCTTGTGTTGCACAGCTACCGGCTATGGGGTTTGGAATTTCGACCGTCTTTCAGAATCATCGGCTTGTTTTTTCGCGGATGCTTGCCTACGACAACTTCGGTGGTCGGGCTTTCTGCGACTTTAGCTCCAGGACCAGCTACGATTTCTGTTTGCAACTCGCTGGGCTTGTTTGACGGCGCATTTCATCTCACTCGTCGGAGCAACGAGCGGCCTAATGTCCAATTCATCATGCAAACACTCACACATGGCCTAACTGGTTACGAATTCCCCGACCTCCTCCCCTTCCTATCCAGTGGACGTAAGCTTGTGATTCATTGTGCGACTCTTGATCTCGTCTTTCGGGTTTACGTCTATATATGGCGCATGCAGCCGCCAACCGCTGACAAAATGCGGCGCGCACGCATGTATCACAGCTTATGTCCATCTGCTTATAACGAAGAGACCATTCACCTTATAGACACGGACCCCCTCTGTCAAATCATCATCGCCACCATTGCATTCTCCAATGGTATCAACGCGAAAAAGATTTTGGATAGTATTTCGTTGGGCTTTTCCAAGACAGTGGATATCACTTTGCAAGAGAAGGGACGAGCTGGGAGGGAGGCTGAGACAGTTGCGCGGGGGATTGTACTGGTCCAGCTTAGCTCTATCGCGGCCGCCATGAAACAACTCCATGGTCTGAGCTGTTATTTTCTTTCGATCAATATTCATGCGCTCACATTGGTGTGGTTAGGGCCGACTGATCCAACCAAGCCCGCGCCCAAAACACGCAAAAAGCCATCCTCGAAGAAAGCTCCTGCGCCGATGGAAACTGCGAAGGCGTTGATGCTGGTCGAAAAAAAGTGTTATATCGCGTTTATCAACCGACACTACGGCAATCCTCCGCTCGAGACTACCACGCTGGATTGTATCGCAGCTGATCGTCAGCTGCCTTGCTCACTTTGCCTGTCACGTTCGCAAAAATCGCTTACTTTCGTGGCACCACCGTCTGCAATACAACTCGCCCCGCTAATTGCACCTTCAAACCCCCGTTCTTCGACACATGCGGCTCCAAAAAAACTCCGTCTCACGAAGAAGGAACGAGCATTGGCACTAATCGCCCTGAAAACATTTCGCAATCAACTCCGTGTCGAATTCCAATTCCAAACCCTGTTCCGAAATCATCCACCCTCGCTTTTCCTCACTCCCTCGATCTTAGATTCACTCCTCGACGGCCTTTTATCATTTTCTTCGACATCCGATCTTCATTCAATCCTGCAGAACTGGTATCATAACCAAACCCATTCCGATTCACTTTACGACGTCATCACTGAAATCCAAAAGAAAATCCAACGGCGGCGGGAGCATGCTCGGCTCGAACGTAACAGAAAAGCGCGTGAAAAACGTCAATCAACCAAACGAAAGGCCTTGCCGGAAGACGATTCTGAAGAAGATGACTATAGTGTTCACGATGACGAACCACCACCGACCACCGTCGACGATAGCGACGAGCCCCAATCTGATTCTTCACTACCTGCAGCTCTCCTACCAACGCAGAAATCACGCCCTAAGAAGAGGCAGGCATTAGATATAGTGACCAACCTGCCAGGTCGTCGAACCCGAGCCCCAGCACCGAGCGCAGCAGATGTGAGCAAGAACTATAGGCCGCAGTACCGACCTCGGACGCGGAATTAATTACTACATCTGTATTAACATCACCTACTCATATTAAACAAATCGTAACAAGGTCAAAATTATAATCATAATTCGTCGTCTTCATCAGAATCCAAGTCGGGCGCCGCTGTAGGCTCCTCATCCTCTACAATGCCTTCATCGTCGTCTTCGGGCTCGTCCTCCGAGTCCTCTTTATCGTGCAGCAATAGCCCGCTTTCCCCATCTACGTACATTGCGACAGAAGAGCCACTGAACCGGCGCACGTCGGACATATCTATCCCATCATTTTCTGGCTCGTTGGGATCCGGCGCGCTTAAGACAGAATCAAGGGATGCGGCGCTGCTGGAGCTGTTGATGGATACGGAATCTGAGCGTGATTCATAGCCATTAGAAGAGCTGGGAGTCGGGGAGTCAAAACGAGATGGGGAATCTGATCCAGGCAGCGAGCGCGGGGAGTCGGACCGAATGGACCCTTCGTCTGAGTTCTGGGCAGAAGGATGGGGAGAATCGGAGTGGTCGGTAGGCTCTTCTCCATCCGAGATATGCCCAGGATCACCTTTGCGATTAATTTCTTCCAAAAAATCGCCTAGGCAAGTGGTTACGGAAAGAAAATTTGCTAGCTTGCCCTGTTCCAACTCGCGACATCCCCGGGAGAATTGGTTCACAGCAGCGTGCCCCATGGAGCGGCCTTCGCGAAACATGTGAACCTCTTGATCCTTGAATAAAGTGAGGAGAAGGCGCAACTCGCTGCGCTGATGAGGGGAAGTGTGTGATCTGCTGCGGCGGTCGAGATTGAAGGCACTTTCAATTTCCTCCTTGAAGCGCAGGAAATGCTCGACATTTGGTGAAATTGTTTGACGATAGAAGGGATTATCAAATTCGCCACCGTGTTTCTGGACCATGTCCTCGAGCCAGCGATTATAATGCTCTTGATGGAGATCCCCGGGCAACCATTTTCCAAGCTCGGCTTTTATATTCAGAAGCCAATTGTCGAGAATGGCGTTGCTCAAGCCCTTTGATGATTCGTACCGCAACAGGCAATAAACTTCGAGTAGATACTTCATATAGTTCTGATGCGAAGAGCCGCCGAACTTGAAGATCCAAATCTATGAATGAATTATCAGAGGAGTCTGCACCAGCGGTGCTGGATTAAACTTACCTTCATGATTTCCCACACTCGTCCGATATCACCCTCGGGAACGGCATACGCCATTTCTATCCACCATCCAAACTCAAGCATAAATATTTCGCTGTTCCGGAGAACGCGATCACCTGTGAATCCAGGACGCTCTTGATGAACCTTCGGCTCAGCCTCTTTCACCACTTTTGGAGATTCAGGGGCAGCCTCGATGTCGGTGGGTTCCGTGATGTCGGCAAGACCAGGCATTTCGGACTCGCGAGTAGCGGGGATGGAACGAGAACTTCCTCGCGGAACCCATGGGCTTCCAACTGGAACAGGATTGGGGTTGTCAGCACTAGTGGCCTCCGAGGCTCGCAATGAGTGCTGCAAGGCGGCCTGCGATGTATACCGGTCAGACAATATCTGTGCAACATCAAGAAGCGCTTTGAGATCGGGAAGCTCCCCCGCCTTTGCTCGGTCTGTAAAATATTGTCCAAGGTCTTCAGTTTGAAAATGGACCCTAGGAGAAATGTTTAATCTCAGGGAAGTGAATTAAATCATCGCATACCTCCAGCAATCCAACACATGTACAGTCCAAATCAAAGTCAAACTGCGCACGGTGGGATAGTAATCACAACTTTTGACATTGGACGGGCGCTTCAATCCGGCAGCGTTAGACGCTTTAGAGAGAGAGGAGGGATCGGAGGATGTCGCGGGACCATAGTGATTTTCTGCGATAGAGTTGAGGTCTGTGGCACCAGTATGCCAAATCTCCGGCGTAGCGATTTTGTTGCGGAAATTACCGATGGGGGCGGTGTATCTTGTGAGGCGCAAGAGCTGCGCATACGAGGCACCATCACCGCGTACCCAAGAAAGCAGATTCGGACAGTCGTCAATGTCCACGCCGATTTGTTGATCGAAATCTCCAACAGCCCGTATCATTCCCTGACTTTCCGTCTCGCGCTCCGAGTTGAGCATTAGAGGTTGACATGCCGTCGGAGGCCGCCCTTCTCGCATGCGCCGTTTTGACAGAGTGGTGCGAAACATGTCTGAGATTTGGGTGAGGAGGGGATTGAGCTCTGGCGTGAATTCGCAAACAACTCGTGTCCAATGCGTAGCTCTGACGAGACTCTCGTGGTCCCAATCAATATCATCGAACAACCCCAGAACTGTGAGATTTTGCCGCTCTTTCCGTGCGACACGGCTGTAATAATCTCGGGCGTCGAAGGCGCCAGGAGCGCAGTCTTGGAGTTTGATCTTGGTACCCGCCGTTCCAACCTTCAGTTGATTTTGGCGCCCAAGTCCTGGTTCGTATGCCAGACAAAATTCTTGCACGTTGTCGAGGATCAAGCAATGCTCGGTCTCTCCGCGACTATTTGCAGCCCGAGTTTCAGCACGCATTTCGTCCATGCTCGCTGATGTCATCGATTTGAGGGCAGAACGTGCGGTGGAATCGGAAACGGTGTTGCCAAAGCGGCAATAAACCCGCTTTACATCAACGTGAGATTTGCAGACAAAATGCCAGATGCCCAGAATCATGGCGAGGTCCCCGTTGGCATATGGATTTCGTGAGACAATGAAAGACGATATCGCGGCAACCTGGATCTGTGGAATATATGTGAGAAAGCGGCATGACGAAACTAGGTCACTTACAATAGGATACGGACGTCTTTTGCGTTCAATGAATACTCCTTTCACCTTCGGAGCGGACATGAACTTCGTGAGATACATGGGAAGGCTCTGCTTAACCCAGTACTTTTGCGCAATGGCTTTGATGCTGAAATTTGCGAAGTCACGCCAGGTAACAACGTGCACTTTCGCATTCCCGCGACCATTAGTCTGTGCACGCAACTGAACACGAGAATTTTCGTCGTCGGGATCGTCCACTGTGCCATCTAAAATTTGTCTCCGTGCCTCAACTGCAACGAGTCGTGTAGCCCAGGTGGAGATGAAGGGACGAGCGTGGTGAATTTCTTTGGCTTCACCAATTGTACAGAACATAGATTGACGCTCGGAGATACGGGTAGAATTTTTCGAGGGGAAGCTGCAACGATGATTGTACATCAAGGGCAAGATATGCGACATTTTGATATCAGTGAGGCCGCGAAGGAAGCGCGCGACAGCGGTAGCATGGGTGATACCCCGAGGGTCGGTTTCGCCGTGCGGGCGGTTATAGAATAGGATCGCAAGAAAGTCTCCGATAGAATCAAAAGGATAGTCCTGAAGGAAGGATTCCATCGCAGCGAATTTAGAGGCAAGTATTCTTTCTTTCTTTTCAGCCTCCGTTTGGGTAGGATGTCGTAACCGGGGTTGTTGGTGTGGGAATTCAGCGGCTGGAGATGCGGGAGAAGGTGGCTGATGCGTCCAAGTGGATGGGTCCGGCCGATACGAGGCATCGTCAGTCGGTGGAAGCGGGATGGAAGGCTGCGGATCGAGCTGTGGTCTTTTCCTGTAGGCCCTCACTTTTTGGACGGGATTTGAGGGTTGGTCAGAAGGAAGATCCATTGTGATTCGATATATGCACGTGCGAATGAATTGGCGTGGCGAAAGGAGCGGCGAGGGCAGAGGAAACGCGTCGTGAGCAAAGAGAAAAGAAGACGCGTCGAGATTCAAACTCCGATGATTATGTAACAAGATTTTTACTCTGATCGGACCCCCGCGCTTACTAACAGACTTCAACAAACGGAGGTACGACGTCAGAAATTGTTGAAGCGTCTGTCTAGGAGAGACTAAACATTGATGGCCTCCCATCTCATCAGGCTAATGCTTTCCTGGATCTATCTTCCAAGCCTTACAGTGGGACATTTACTGATCCAATCAGCGTTGTTGAAGATAGAAAGAAACTGTTGGGAGAGATTCGCAACAAGCCGGGGTATGAATACTTTCTCCTTCCCAAATCTTATGATCTTCTTTGTCATGCATCCCAAGGAGGTCCTGTGATAATCCTCAGCAGTCACCAAGACCACTGTGATGCAATAGTCCTCCCAAATCCAACTTCAAACCCAGTACATGTTGCGCTTCAACACATAACATTGGCACTGCTGGAGTCACAACAAGACATGCTGAAAGACTTGCTTAGTCGCTGCAATGCCAGAAACCGCGAACAAGCATCATCCTCAAGACTTTTTGGTCAGCGTGAAGACTTTTCAAAAAGGTCAACCCAGGAGTGCTTTAAGCATATGTTGAACTGGCTGTGGACTCATATCGTAAGCCCTGTATACCAGGTGTTGAAACTAGTCAGTCAATCAAATAGTTTATTTACTTTGCAACTGATTTGGCCTTTGTTCCTTAGCATGGTATTTCCAATGGCAGGCTCTGGTGGCTCCCAACAGGTGCTTTTGCAGGATTGCCTTTACATGCAAGCCCACCGACAAATGAATTTATCCATTCATACACCACAACTCTAGGTGCTCTCTTGGAGGGCTATGCTAAAAACCAATCCACCACTGTACCCAAATTGGTGGTTGTCGGAGTCACACACACAGATTCCACAAGAAGCAGGTTTCTCAACAGTGTAGAGCCTGAAGTCAACAAGATTCTCTCCATTGCCAAGGATTCTCATACTCAGTGCCTTCTCGGAGAGCAGGCCACAGTGGATGCCGTAAAACTCCAACTCCAGGATTGCTCCTGGGTTCATTTGGCTTGTCATGGATATCAAGATCCCCAGGATCCCACCCAAAGCCATCTGCGGCTTTATGGGGGTAACCTCGGGTTGGATACCATTCTCCGCATGCCTCTTCCAAGTGCACAGTTTGTTTTCCTTGCTGCATGTCAGACGGCGAAGGGAGATGCTCAACTGGTAAATGAATCATTCCACCTAGGCGGTGGATTTATTACTGCAGGGTTTCAAAGTGTAATTGGAACCATGTGGTCTATGTATGATAACGATGGTCCAGTGGTTGCGGACATTGTATACTCTCATCTATTCCGTGACGGTCAACACCCTAAATACACTGATGCAGCCGAGGCTTTACAGCTTGCAGTCAAACATTTGAAGGACACAAAGGTTCCTTACGAACGATGGATACCATTTGTTCACATGGAGTCTAATATTATTATATTAGCTGTACCCTCTCTAGCTTGTCATCTGGTTGATTAAATATTTTTAACACCCTCGAGTCGGGTTGAATTTGAGGTGGCCCATAGGTAAGGGAGTTGTTAAATAAAATAATCTGATTTTTTTTTTGATGTTACCTGGAATATTGACCGC
This sequence comes from Mycena leptocephala, assembly GCA_029378395.1. Classification (NCBI taxonomy): domain Eukaryota; kingdom Fungi; phylum Basidiomycota; class Agaricomycetes; order Agaricales; family Mycenaceae; genus Mycena; species Mycena leptocephala. The sequence goes on from JARJLF010000019.1 coordinate 612,426, forward strand.
ATTCACACGGTTCAAAGGTGATTTTAGGGTCCATCCTTGATCCATCCAGACCTCTTCTTGTCATCCTCTGGCTGAGTTGCCAAATACCTATATAAAGTTTTATTGACTATCATAAAACTTGAGACTACCGAATGCCGGCTTCACGCGAGCTCGGAAATATTTGGCCGCCGTTTGGTTTTTGAAAAGCTGGCTAGAGCACCAATCGCCTCCGTACGTTTTTCCCCACCTTGACTCTCCCTTTTGCGCAATGTGAAATTCCACTGCTTGAGCTTCAACCGTCCCTTCTTCTGGTGGCAGGTGGATCACCACACTGCGCGATCCGGATTCCCGTTCATGCACATTACTTTCAAGCTCGGTGGTGCATCTGGCCTTTCTACCCAACATTTTATTTATTTTGTACTCAGGGATGAACCGGTGAAATATCGAGAGCGTGTACAGCACAGAGCAAAGATTGCGTGAACTTTACAGACGGCTTTGTTTCTCCACGCGTAATGTACTAGTAAAGTACTGCGTAATTTGTAAGCAACTCAGACAGTGAAGTGTTAGAAGGGCTCAGACAGCACGAACAACAAGCAAGACACCTTGACTCGTTAGCGCAGACCAAGCAGGCAACGAATATAAGCATACACGCCAAGACCATGCCGCTTTACCATATGGTAAAGCACAGACCAAAGCGACAAGGGCTCTAGCCAGCCGGGAAGGTGCGCGGGCATAACGAGAATAAGTTATGGACGGACGTCGGGGCGACAGTGGGGGAGGAAATAGAAAGAAAAGACGAAGAAGAAAGGTGGGGTGGAAATAATAATATACCAGGAGGGCAGGGGGCCGCACACCGGATGGACATTCGCGTACCCCTCCCACCTTTGCAGCGAGAAATGGGTTGAGGGCGCAGATTCATAACTTCCCTATCATTCGAACCTTCACCCTTCACTTGCTGGCGTCGCATCCCAGCGTCCACCTCCCCATGGCAACCTCTCAAAAAAAAACAGAGTGGGAAGAGAAAAGAGACGCTACTCAGACCAGTCATCCACGGCGGGTATCTCTCGCTCACACCAGCCTCTTCCGGTCCACGAGTACAGATGGAGTGCGATGCATCTCGCACTGCATCATCTCGAAAGCTCGCCTGGCAGGGAAATGTAGACCGAGCAAGGCGTGTATGCAATCGTTGTCGGATTTGCGAAGACAGGCGTTTCCTGATAGATATGGGGGGGCGGGGAGGAGGCATGGAGAGAATTAATAGACAGGATGCCACGCGTAGGAAATGAACAGCCGAGAACCAGGTAGGACTGGGATAGAACTGGCGACCAGAATTGAGGCCAAGTCAGCTATTCATGGTTGTGGATTAGCTTGAAGCGAGCGAGAGGAAAGGCTGATGATGCTTATCGAAGAATTGGTCAAAGCTGCATAATGTCGAGCGCGATAAAAGAGAGTAAGGCCGCCAGACGCGTCGTTGATGGTGGTGGCGATATGAAAGGACAACACCGTGATTGATCGACGGTGACGCATGCACAAACACCGCTACGCTCGCATCCCGATCAGGAAGGCGGAGCTAGCCCGGTGCCTTGGAGTAATTTTGTTTTCATTTCTCTTTATTGCCCGTCACCGGAGAGAGCAAGCCAGCCGCAACGGAGTGTACAGCGGTGGAAACAAGCTGAGGGGCCGAGATTCAGCCATCCAGAGATGCCGGGAAGGCGTCACAGAAAGTTCGCCCAGAAGCACGGAATCTCAGAGCGCCGTTGGTGCGTTTGGTCTGTGGGTGTATAAGTAGTGTCAAAAAACAAAAAAAAAATCTTGTGGTTTTCCGCTCCGCCTTGTCGGTGGCGCATGCAGGCTGCGCACGGACTTGTATACTTCGATCATAGTTGTGCACACGGTGCCCGTTCCTTAAATAGAAAGGGTTTACTTATTTCTGTGCTCCTCCCTATAGGGTACATTGATTTTGGGTTAGAGTATAGAAAAAAGCCAGGTTTCTAACAATTTGGGGTTAGGTACGCCAATTACAGTTAGTGTACAGTATTTGAGGTTAGAGTGGTAAAAAAGCCAGGTTCAACCCTATTGGAGGAAAAAGTCCTAGATACCGCCTATATCACAAAAAAAACCAGGTTCCGCCAAAAAGTCAGATTCAACCCTGTTTTAGCTAAAGCCCAGAAAAAATCTCAGGTTGCATGACATTTCATCAGATGCAAATATTGGGTTTCTTCAAGGCAATATGCCCCTTAAAGAAGGGAACCTGGCCCCAGGTTCTGGTTTAGATAGATATGCCAGTCCATGTGCTCAAAACCAGTTTATCTAGTGTGAGTAGTCTAAATTTAATTTTATCGGTCAACAGCCGGTCAGGCTCCATTGACCGCTTTCAGCTATTGGTTATGAATTTCTTTTCCGGTAAACGTTATGTCTGGATTCTTAATTACTCGGAGGTTCTATATCAGATGCCATACTATTGAGATAAGAAGGCAACTAGTCGTCCTTCGCCCCTTTTTTGGGATGATCCCACCTTTGACTGATTTAAAGAACAAGAATAATGATCTGACCTGGAGGGGATTAGGGCAGGGCTAGGTCGAGCCTGGATTTGCGGGGTGATGGTGGTTTGACTAGGAAGTGTTTATTGCCAACGAGCCGGACCCGAATACGTGCGAAGATCTGGACATCTGAAACGGAGTGAGACCGCGGACTTCGGGCTCCGAGGAAGATGCAAGAGTCGAGTGGTTGCAATGTGAGAAGGAAGGTACCCGTGTGTGACCGTGGAAGCCAAGGGGAAACCAGCATTCGGAAAACAGATATTGGGTCGAAAGGTTTTTTCAACGTCCAGCGGTCCCCCCCTCTCCTTCCATAGGGAAGGTGTTTCCTACCCCTAGCGCCGGACCGTCCGTTCCGACTCAGCTATCCCTTGGAAATCTGCAAGTCAGTGACGGTAGTCCTTCCATTCAACAGGTGTGGTATTCCCGCTACTTACCTTTAGGTAGAGGTTTTAGGAAGTCCTGGTGTAAATCACATTTCGATCATTTCCAGTGAGTAAGCACTGATTCTCCTCGCCAGATTTCTTCATGACGCGGCGGAGAGGCCACTGCTTGCCGTCAGCATACTCGTAATCTTGCTGAGGCTCATCAATTTTGGGCGCCAACTGGGCTTGGACTGAAAGACGGTATAACCACGAGAAGATACTCAACCTCAATATCTGAAAGTTTACCACGGCGTTCCACCGAGCGCGTTTTGGGCCTCCTGCAATCTTTTAATTTGGCTTCTGCAGCAGTTGAAGTTCTAGAGGCCACCGAGAAAATTTCCTTGGTAGCGGGCTCTGCCGCTCGTCGGCCTTACATACCCGCTGTATGTGACTCGCCGCGGTCATGTTTTACGTTTCACCCACAAAAATTAAACCCGGGGGAAAAGGTGCGACCCCATTCATCCAATAATCATTCGCAACCTTGCTGGTTGTGCGCATAACTCCATCTCAGGATTCATGGACGTCACAATATGCCACCAAGATCGTATCCGTCCGATAAAGCGAAGTTCTCTTTCTCCCCGAGACGGCGCCGGGGACGTTATAGCAATTACTATTCGATGTCACAACTAGAGCTTGCTTCTGCGATCCCTCGTGCGTACGCGTATGCATTGTGTAGGCCTGCCGAAAGTTCCGAACAATAGATCTATGTCTAAACTGTCGCGTACAGAGGCCGATGGCCGGAAAAGGGACAGAGAATCTCGGCCAGGCACCGGTGCTTGGTTAGTGGACTCAAATATCTTCGGCGTACAGTACTTGTCCTTGGTAATTCGCGGATCAAGTCTCGAGAAGGAGTTACTTCCGCCTGCATCAATGACGGCATGCAAATCGCTTCCAAGAGACCTGCAAGTATGTTCTGCTTGAAAGCCTCCTCTCTTGAACTCTTGATACGGTGGGTAACCCTCTTTCACTTCCCAAAACTACGGCTTACATCTCGCACCGCACGCAAGAGGTAATTCGTTCAAGACGGCGGCCACACCCGTTACTGACGCGTACTTCTCGAAGCAGTGATCCGTGTGCGTGATTACGCAGCGGCGGCGGACTCGGAAACACCGTCGGCCAGGGGCTCCGCTATCAAGCTCAAACATCACTCAGGTCTCTCGTACCCTGACTGCGAGCATTCGGAAATTATTTCGTTGTATATAATTCAAACAGATGCATGGTCTCAACCAGAATTCATCAATCCGCAGTGTTTCTGCTGTCCGGAGGAAAACTCATTGGAGTTGCCTGTCACTTGCCTTTACCAACTGTCAGAAAAATAGCTTGCTAACCTGTGTAATTTAGTTTTTAGGCTTGGCTGTTTTGGGGACCGATAATCGCATCATTGATAGGCGATCCGCGATTTTTACTCCCGTCTCTGGAGGCATCTCAACAGTGTCAGAGCCTCTGTCAGACTGCTATCATGTTCTTGATGGGAAGCCGACAGCAGACTGGTATTGTCGTTCAAGCTCATGGTATGGATTCATTTCTCAAATTGGTAGTGTAACTCGAATGCGCAAAATTACACAACGGAAGGGACAGGGCTCGAAAGACTCCATCGGGGACAATCTCACTATCAATTGACTCAAAGGCCGGGGCCAGTGGGCCTGGCGACGACAGTGCTGGGGCTCTGGCTGGGACACCGTCAGCGAGGAAGATTATAAGGATCCAGAGCACGTACGTCCAGGTCACCGTGGTAGTCCCGGTTCCAATGAATGGTGCGACATCGGTGAGAGTCTTGTAGACTCGGGTGGCCGTGAAAACGGGGGCAGCCTCTTCGGGAACCTGGGAGTGCTTAGCGTATATTGCAGGTATCAAAGACGACTCGGCTTACTGTTACTACGGCAGAGGCGAGAGAAAACATAGAAAGAAGCACTTTGAACAACATCGTTGTGACGGGAGATGGGAATTCCGCCATCACATTTCCTCTCGTCCTTATATCTTCTCCAATCACCTCGTGCTTGCGTACCATTAAGGTACCAAAAATGCCTCAAATTCGGGCCCGAACGATCGGCGGGGACAGGCGGGGACATTCCTGAAAAAGGTTGAACTGATGTGTACGAAACTCACTAAGTATGCATCGGATCTATCTCCGCGTTTCGGCGACGGCAGCCAACCTGTATAAAGCTCTCCTCGGGTGATGGTCTTCGCTACTGGTCCTCCGGTACCTTCTCGTGTTCCACCATGTTATTCTTCCCCCTTCTCGCCCTCTCTTTAATTTCCCCGTCGTCGGCCGGTATTGGCCCGATTGCCGACATTACACTCGTCAACGCTGTCGTTTCGCCCGACGGCTTTTCGCGATCGTATGCCGCCGTCATTCCTTGACCTCATTCAAACTAACCTGCTTACCACTTAGGGCCGTCACCGCGAATGGGATTACACCTGGTCCGATAATCACCGCCAACAAGGTCAGTTTCCTCGCGAATCCGTCTGCCATCGTTTATTCTTGCAGGGCGATGAGTTCAACTTGAACGTCATCAACGCTCTCACTGACCATACCATGCTGCTGTCAAGCTCAATTCACTGGTACGGATTCCTTTCGGAGCGATATCTGAAAGAGAAAGTGATTAGCCCTCCAGGCACGGTTTTTTCCAAAAGAACAGCAGCTGGGCAGATGGGTACGCAAGTCATCCCGCCCATTCTTTTGCTTCGCTCACGGTTCTACAGCCCTTCGTTCGTCACCCAATGTCCCATTGCGGCGAACAACTCGTTTTATACACGTTTTCAACTGCGGGCCAGGTATGTCGTGAACTGACCTCTTTTATGTTCGTTGTTGAAACCCACGAACTAGGCTGGCACGTATTGGTACGCTTAGTCTCTCGGAAACAGGCGCTTTATACTAACAGTCCTAATTCACCGTATAGGTATCACTCTCATCTGTGTACGTCTCTCTCTATTACTTCGGGGAATCCGATTTTGACCAGATTATAGCGACCCAGTACTGCGATGGACTTCGCGGGGCCTTGGTTGTATACGACCCGAACGACCCGCACCTCAGTCTCTACGGCCCGTTTCTTTTTTCCCTTCCATTTTAATTCGGCAATTAATCAACGTCCCCTTACAGACATTGACAATGGTCAGTACAAGTTGAAAACACTTTCCTTCTGCGCTAATCTCTAGCAAAAATCAAGATGCGACTGTAATCACTTTGGCTGATTGGCACGTCAATTCATTCGTTTTCTGAGAATATTCCTGTTAATCGAACTGGGTTAGGTACCACGCACCTGCGCATACCCTCGCTATCCCTCCCGTAACTTACAGCGACCCAAATTACGTAAATCTCCACTCATCACCTCTCAGACGCTCATCTCCACTCTAATCAATGGTCTTGGCCGCTATGCCGGAGGAGTATGTGGCAGATCTCGTAGCAGCGACAGCATACTAACGAATACTTTCAGCCAACATCTCAACTCGCAGTCATCAGTGTGACACAAGGATTACGGTACCGGTTGGTTTCGTTTGTTGTCTGTCTCGTGCGGTAAGCGCTTTCGTGTCGTTCCTCCCTATTCCAAGATTAAGCTAAGTGAGGATGTAGACCCCAACTTCATCTTCACCATTGACGGACACACCTTTACCATCATCGAGGTCGACGGCGTGAACACCCAGCCTCTCACCGTTGATTCTATCCAGATCTGTGCGCACCCCTTACTTCCTTTCCCATTGGTCGAGCACAATTCTGATTCTCATATGCGTAGACGCCGGCCAGCGCTACTCCTTCGTCCTCAACGCTAATGCTACGATTTCGAATTACTGGATTCGATCCATCGCCAACGCCGGTACCGCGGGCTTCGACAACGGCATCAACTCTGCGATCCTGCGCTACGTCGGTGCCCCCATTTCTGACCCCACGACCACTGTGACGACCTCTGTTAACCCGCTCGTCGAGACTAACCTTCACCCGCTCGTCGTCACGCCTGTACCCGGTACCCACGCCGTCGGCGCTGCCGATGTTGCCCTCAATTTGGTCATCACACTCGACTTTACAACGTTCAAGTTCGCCGTGAATGGGGCGGTGCGTCTCATCCTTTTTTCATTCTACTAGCGCAAATTGATTTCGAACCGATTGCGCTTTCTTTCACCAGGAATTCATCCCTCCCACCGCCCCAGTTTTGCTGCAGATTTTAAGCGGTGCCCACACCGCCGCAGACCTGCTGCCCCCTGGCTCGATCTACACCCTTCCTCCCAACTCGGTCATCGAAGTCTCTGTTCCCGGCGGCACACCCGGGGCGCCCCACCCTTTCCACTTGCACGGCGTGCGTCTCACCTCTTCATTATTATTTGATTTTACCCACGCAGTCCGCTTATTTCGTGACGAAATAGCACAATTTCTGGGTGGTTCGGAGCGCCGGCAGCACGACGTACAACTGGGATAACCCCGTTATTCGCGACGTCGTGAGCACTGGTCCCAACACCAGTGATAACACCACAATCCGGTTTGTGACGGACAACGCTGGCCCGTACGTCTGCTCTATCTCGTCACGCTAAAAACGTCGCTGATGAGATGCTTTAACCAGCTGGTTCCTACACTGCCACATCGATTTCCACCTCGACATGTTCGTCTCTTTAGTTCCAAATCCCTAACTATTCACTGAGTCGGCCCCTCTTTCAGCGGACTCGCTGTTCGTCGTTATATATGCACATAAACATCTAGTCACTAATTCTGCTCTACCCACCTTTGAAGATTGTTTTTGCCGAGGATACGGATACGATTGCAAACTCTGTGCAGCCTAGTGCGTATTGTACTTTACTCTCTGCTCACCACTGACCCGTTCTGCTCAACAGGCGAATGGGACTCGCTCTGCCCGACCTACGATGCGTTAACGCCGGATCAGCTCGGTGGCCAGTGAACACAAAACGGAGGGACAAATGCAAGAAGAAGAATTAATTTTTACTTGGGATTGAAATGCAAAAAGTACTGTTTTCACGATATATGTCGAGGAAAACGCAAAAACTCGAAATTACATAGAGATTTATTAAATGTGCATTTGGACCGCCATATGGCAGAGTCACAAAAGTGTCACAAAAGCGACCTTTCGATTTCTCTTGTACGAGGTAGTGGTCCAGGCGTCAAAAGGTTTCATAGCATGGTTGCTTGAAGTTGAGCTTTGAATGAAAACACGTTTTTAAAAAAAGCTGCAGGTACGAGGGACTGGGTGCCGAATATTCGACAACGTCGATGTCAACCATTACTGCAGTTGCGGTTGAGCATCTGACTAATAAGGGCAATATGGTGGGTATAGGCAGAAGCGACGCACCCGAGTCTATGTACAATAATGTTGCTAGGTATCCCGGGATGTTTCCTTGGTTATTTCCATACGGCAAAGATGGAATCGGGTCACGAAGCCTATGAATTTAAAATGGCAGACAAAGTTTACAAGGAAGAAACAGATTTGTTCCGTACGAGCGTATCCTGTTCCGGATCCACGCTACAAAAAACCTCATGCACGTCGTCTCTTCAACTGGCTCACATTCTCATCCCTTCCATGTTGAGAAGCTCGCTCAAGTTCTTGCCATCAATTTCATCGGCGATGCACACGCGACGTTTGAAGAAGACTACATCGAACTATGTAGACCCCAGGGAGGCTATCTCCCGGCTTTGCCTCAGTCTTCTTCATATCACGCCCGGCGGAACTGTGCAGTTCACGCATTTCTCTGTCAAGGAGTCCTTCTTCTCGGACCAAATACAATTTATGCCGTCTGTATCACTGTTCCGTATAGAGGCAGAGATGGCCCACACTATCATCGCTGCATCGTGCCTCGCATATCTTCTATGGATTGGCAGCATGGACGACATCCCGAACAAGATGGACAAAATCCAAAAACAGTATCCCCTGGCACAGTACACCCCGGGCATTCTTTTTGCCCACCACTATTTTTATTATCTAGGTTTTATCTCACTGTCTTGCCAGCACGTAGCGCATTTTTTCTCGTTACCCGCCCACATTGGTTTAGCACATACACGCGCATATATGAAGTTTGATTAATCAATGCGTGTCTCAACACATAATCCGACTTGATCATTGCTTGATTAATCACTGGGGCGGGCGGCGGGAGCAGCGGGGCAAGGGTGATTATGACCGATTTTGATTTGTTAATCACCGATTAATCTAGACCAACTTCCGGGAAACACTGGTTAAACCAACAAAAACAGTGTCCAAAGGATTTATGATGGAAAGTGCCCAATGTGAGAATTGAACCACAGACCTCCGGGAAACCAAGCAAATGTGAAAGAAGGGAGTGCAACCCCTACACCAGGCCGCGCCCTAAGTTCCGCGAAGAGCTGTAAAGCCGCACAAGTCCTGGTCGGACCCGGTCAACCGTGGTCAAAGACAACACTGGCTACTAGCCCCTAACTTACAGCTAATGTCGGAACCGAAGGCGCGAACGAAAATTTCCTGTTTTGGAATGTTTTCAAAGAATTGTAAATATCCCAGTCAGTTCTGCGCCGATTTGCATAAAAACTGGATAGATATACTCAGCCTATTCGTGCGCAATTAGTGGCAGAGAGTAATTTTCGAAAATATTATGTATTAGGTAACCTGTGTTTTCGGGGCATTTTCACACAAAATACCGTTTTGCATGCCTAGAACATGTCCCACCGTCCCGGACAAACCTACAACTGGGACACTCGAACATTTCTCACTAAATACTGCGCCATTTCCCGAGATTTTTAGTCTCCGGTAGTCAGCAGGAGGTGCCCTGAAGATATAAAGTTCAAAACCCTGACAACTTCATATACTTCTGGTATGCGACCCCTCAATAGTTGGCAACTAGTGTGATTTTCATCGATTTTCGGTGTTTTGAGCCTATATTACACCTTCAGTAAAGTCTGAAAACATCGATAAGACATGTAGAGAGTACATTTGTATCTTAGGAGGGTCCATCTAAAAATTTGGACCCACAGCTATCTTGCAAGTCTCGCAATTGAGCGAAGATTCCGGCTTTGCCTATCAATTTGATGCAACTGACTGCTTCAAAACATCGACAGAAATCCGTGCCGCATGCCACTCGTCCTGACCTCGGGTCAGCCTGTATTGTTTGTGGGATACACTACCTATCAATGAGACCTTACACACAAAGTTTCGAGCCGCTACAAGGTGAAGGGAGTGTGAGGCATGGCCAGAAATCAGAATTTGACCCAGTACCTACAACTCGGACACTCGGCATCATTGACAAACTCCTTGTAGCTCGACGAATACTGGACGGTTTTGGACGAAACAAAAACTCAGTCCGCATCATTTTAGAAAATTCTAAATGGTAAGGGCGATATCTTTTCCTTGTACACCCTGATGAGTCGACAGCATGCTCCTTATGGATCTCTCGCAGGCAAGTTCCCATCCGTCAGCCGTCAGGCCGAGTAAAAATGCCGCGCACCTGTGAGACGGCAGCAAATTGAAGCGAATAGACATCAATCGGGAATGCTTGAAGATGTAAAAGACGGGAGGAAGGGGATAATTGTTGCGCTCTACAGTCAAAGCTGGCGCGGAAAATCTCCCTCTTTATAAAATTAAGGTCTCTGTCTGCCTGAATTGCTCTACGAAATGGGCATTGAAATTAGCGTACGCGGACCCCGAGCGCACCGTCGAAATTTCGTGGTCTCCCGGCCACTGTGATATCGTCGTAACGAACGGGCGGACGAACTCGCCAGAGCGGGAGTGGAGCTGGCCACGATGGCAAAGGGATCGCTATCTCATGCACTGCAGAAGTCGAAGGGAAAGATTCAGAAGTCCTGGGTCAAGGAATGGACACACCGAAGACGGGGCAGGCGGATCCCTCCGTCCCTGCGGCCCACGCTGCATTTCAAGTCGCTCCAACGCGGAACATTCGGTCGAGTGACTCAGTAAATTCGATTAAATGTTCAGCGCATTCGGGCCTTGCACCGCTTTCCTCGTTTTTTCCTTCCCCCTCATGGCGCCTCGCCATACCCTGGAATTTTCGAAGAGCCAGCAGAGCGTAGGGGCTCACCAACTCTTTTATTTTCGCCTCATATCATCCTTGGCGCAAAAAAACAATGGGTCGCGGATACAGTGTCAGAAAGACAGGCCCAGCCCTTGCACGTGAACCTGAACAGGATCCTGTTCCATCAGCCAGAATAAATGAGTGCGCCATGTCCGAGTTTGAGTTACCTTCGTGAACGCGCGCCGGCGAATGAACAGCGTGCTTTGAAGCATCGGTATACTACAGCAGGTTATGCTCTGGCGAACCAAAACGCAGCAACTGAACGGCAGGCCGCTCATTACCTGGGAGCAGGAGTTTTAGACGGCGCTGGAGAAAAAGATGGGGGAGTTGGTTGGGAAAGATTCTGCGTCAGACGGGCGGTAGTATTGGTGCTCCTACGGTTGCGCCAAGGTACAATAATTGACCCATTTACTGTAACACCTCCGAAAGCGTGCAACCACACAAGTTTGGTCTTGAAAGACTACAAGACGGATATCGACGCGCTGGGAGAGCGGGAGATGGACAACGTGGATAGGGATGATGACCTTAATTTGAACGCCTACATACGCAAGCGTCAGGTGTGCTGGTACGGGGGTTTTTCTTTGTCTTTTCAGCCACTCGCCGAGACCATCTGATCCAGCGAGTGCCGGCAACTGCGTTTAACGAGGCCTAACTTGGGCTTGTAGCGCAATTCGTGCCTCACAGCGCTTGAGCTCAAGTAGCCAGCCGGCTATTCGACGGCTGAATGCAGTGACTGCGTTCGATGGTGGACAACTAAACAACTTTGTAATGGGAGTCGAAAAGACGACGAGAGCGTGGTATTTACATATGATTATGACCTGAGATATGATTTGCCGGCGAAAACGCGCGGGACGCGCACAGGCAGTGCGCGGTGGTGGGAGTGCAGATTCAGACTGGGACAGATGGCCCTTCCGTCGAACCCGGGGTGGCTTGGTGGAAGGAGGATTCTAGGAAGGCTATTCAATGGACGCGGAGTATCTGCTAGAGGGACACGAACGACGCCGCCATTGGGCATGTCTCGGCGCACGGGTGCAAAATATGCTGGTTCTCCCATATAGCAATACTCGAGGATGTTTTCTTTGTACTCATTGTACGCCGCTGGAAGTGGTTCTGGTCAAAGGTTCCGGTCAAAACTCAAACCGAGGGGAGACGCACTTAGTGTTGGCAAACCTAGTGCTTTCTCCTAACCCAGCAGTTCGTCGACTCCAGTATCAGCAACAGCTCTGACGATTTGCATCATGTCCTACGGAGCCAGGTGAAATTACACCAGGCGCCAAAGCAGGATATTCCGCACCGAAACCGTACGCCGCCTCCCAACAGTATTCAGTCTTCTCAGGCACTTGCCTTTGAGCTCGAGGGCCTGATCTAGACGCAGGCAGAGACGTGCTTGCAGTAACGCAGTAGGGCCATCCAGGATTCTGGACGATGTGGTGCGCTGCCGGGCGTGTTGTGGTCTGTTATTGGGAGGCAATGGAATACAGGGGCTGGGAGCCAGAGGAGACGGATTGGACGGTTTGTGAGTACGTACGAGAAACGAAAACGAAAACGAGTGTATAAGGATGCCGACTGATTGCCGCGGGGTCCGACGCAATAGAACTATATAGAACGTCACTTCGGCTTCCTGGTTTTTTAACTAGGGCGCGGGGGGCGGGAGCCTGTTGGCGGAATTCAACAGGAATCCGCTCAAACTTCGGGCGCGCACTTTTGCTATCAGATTTTTTTGTACAAGCAGTACTCATGCCTACCTTTTCTCTCAACACCAAAGTTCCCTATATCGGATATTCATCACACACCAAAATTCGGAATCAATTCCAAATTTAAAGCATACTGCCAGAATGTCGCCCATGAATGTCGACCAGTGCTGGCACTTTTACTATTGGGTTTTTTTGTACAAGCAGTACTCATGCCTACCTTTTCTCTCGTCAACACCAAAGTTCCCCATATCGGATATTCATCACACATCAAAGTTCTGAATCAATTCCAAATTTAAAGCGTATCGGTAGCGGCGGCAAGACGGTAACGCTTTGTGACCTATGACATCATATCTCCGGCCATCCTCCGGCTTTCTAAATAGTGGCTGGAGAACATATCTATATCAAAAAGTTCACGAAGTTCACCGTGAACGCCGTGAACCTGGTGAACTTCTGGTGAATTCTGTGAACTGCGTGAACTGGTTAGATAAGCTACCCCTGTCGCTATCAGGGAGAAGATATCCGTTTAATAGTTCCTTTTGCAGCTCTTTTTCTTTGTGTGCACGAAGAGGACCGACCATTCCAGGCCCCTCCCCTCCCTCGCTGCGCTCGGGGGGTCCCCCAGGCCGGGGCGTCTCAGGTCGGCACACTAAAGCCTCGTTCGCGCTTTTTACTATATCCCTCACCCCCGCCCCCCTCCGATATATAGGTCCAGTGAAGTTCCCATTTTACAGAATCCCGTTGCTTAGGTGTTCACAACCACCCATTTTGGTTTACTTTTCCGCTCATTTTTCGTTCGTCTTCGGGAATTTTTGAAAGTCGGTTTTTGAGCCTTCAGCCCTTTTTGAATGTGATTGGAAATGGGCGAAAAAACCTGGGAACATCAAAAAGGAGACAAAGAGCGAGAAAAAAAGGAGCCAAAAATGGGCATTATGAACAGCCCTAATGGACCACCTGCCTTTTATTTCAGACCTTTTTTTTCTCCCTTTTTGACTCTCCCTCCTTCTTGGAAAAAAGGAGGCAAAGAGGAACACAAAGGGGAGGAAAGGGGCAACCGTGAACAACCCTTCTATCACCACACATTCTACACTTGTGGCAACCTCCACTGATTTATTCGAAGTTAGCGCAGTGACACCAATTTACCTAGACCTGAAGAGGCCATATTCCTCTAGCATCTTCTGGACAATATTGCCTGAATGCTGGCAGCGGGCTTAGCCACTCATCGGCCGTCAATCTGATCCCCCAAGAGGTCGATAAGAGCTGCTTTATATTCATTGTGAGTTACCAGGCTCTGCCGCTTGTCGGCCTTACCCGCTTTATACATGCTAAAACTACTGCTTTTATATCTACAAGTAGGCTATGTCCTTGCTGTATCTGCTGTGTTCATAAATGCTGTCCATCTGAATCCTGTGCTATCCTATGCTATGCAGTCCCATGCTATCCTAAACAGCACTGTGCTATCCTACACAGCTTTATCACTGGTCTGATCTCTGATCTTATCATGCATCTTATCCATCATTATCAAGATGGTAGGTTTTGATGCAATCAAAGGGCCAGATTGTGACATTCCTTGGCAAAATTGAGTTGCTGAGGCGATAGCCAGCAGAATTTCAGTCAGAATGGCCTCCTCAGATTCCTTTGTTGGGTGCTGGTCAGTCTGCATGCTTAGGCAAACACCTGAAAGCACTAGGGCATCGCGTTGCTTTGTAATCCAATTCACATCAAATCCAGATTCACACTCAGTTCAAAACCCTGGGCAAAATTGACCTGCTGAGGCGATAGCCAGTGGAATTTCAGTCAGAATGGCCTCCTCAGATTCCTTTGTTGGGTGCTGGTCAGGCTGCATTCTTAGGCACACACCTGATAGCACTGGGGCATCGCATTGCTTTGTAATCCAATTCACATCAAATCCAGATTCACACTCAGTTCAAAACCCTTGGCAGAATTAACTTGCTGAGGCAATAGCCAGCAGAATTTCAGTCAGAATGGCCCCCTCAGATTCCTTTGTTGGGTGCTGGTCAGTCTGCATTCTTAGGCAAACACCTGACAGCACTGGGGCATCGCTTGGCTTTGTAATCCAATTCACATCAAATCCAAATTCACACTCGGTTCAAAACCCTGGGCAAAATTGACCTGCTGAGGCGATAGCCAGTGGAATTTCAGTCAGAATGGCCTCCTCAGATTCCTTTGTTGGGTGCTGGTCAGTCTGCATTCTTAGGCAAACACCTGACGGTCCAGAGGCCCTCAAAGTTTTCACAGGAAAGTGCGAGTCCTTTTCGCTCACACATGCACACATCAAGTTCACCAAGCAAGATCTCATCGCCTTCGGCAAGACGAATTTGTGCAGCTAGACAAGGAAATGGAAAGCGGAGCGCGACACAGCTCTTGCCACCAAAATGAAGAACCAGGAATTACGGTGTGTGATGCGGCAGCGGGACGTGAGTACGAACAATTATACATTTAGCGAAGCACTCCGGTTTGTGTGCTCGAATCGGATACTATGTCCGAAGAGTACTCTGAGCTCGAAACGGACGACGAAGAAAAAAAAATTGCGCGCCAGAAACTGTTAATATCCATAGCCAAACTCGGACCCGACCAACAGGAAGTTGCTGTATGGGCATTAGTGCACCCTGATTTCCAGTCGAAGGAGGTTAGTGGTTGTCACTCAGACGAATTTTGGGTGACGCACCGTCTCTAGATGATCATTGTTAAGGGAAATCCAGAAATATGCGCTCAACTCTTGATTCCCGTTTTCAGGCGTGTTCCCTACCGCTCATTGATATGCGGCCCCTCGGTGGGAGTTCTCACAGTGCTCGATGGACAGATTGTTTGGATTTCGAGGAATACATCTATATTACAATCGAGCTCCCCGTCTCCCTGCGAGACAAGACAACCTTTGACTCTGGATAACCGTATTGGCTCCCGGAGCTCCAAATGATGTCACCAGCTCCACTTTTCCAACGCGATGTTCAATTCTCCTACTTTTTCGATCAATTCGACCACGACCCCGACTTTCCGCAGCCAAAAGAAATCAGATAAATCGAGAAAGAATTGTTACTGCAATAAGAATAGTCAAGCGTGACGCGTGACTGTCGAATTGAACGTAAGAGTACAGTATTGAGCAGGCTCCTCACTCAAAACTGAATGAAAATTCGCATTCTGGGTGTCCCATGTACAGTCGGATCTGTCATCACCCTCTTTATAAAATTAAGCACTCTGTCTGTCTGAAGCCTTTAAACTCCGCCCGGATTTGGCTCGGATCGACTTGCCGAGACCTACCCTAAAGTCAGCTTATTTATTCGGATGCTGAATCTCAACAAGTGTGCCACCCTCAAATTCAACTTCTTGATAATCACCCTCTTTAAGTGTTTTCTTCCTCTTCATAAAAGTCCGGAAAATATGACGATGATGGACTTTCAGACTTTCGGCTCAGTAGACCTCAACGTCGGCTCCCATTCGGCGGAACTCGCCGTTCCCGCACAAAATCCTTCCATCACTTCTCCTTCAAATAAACTCGAGTCATGGGTGTTGGAGGATACGTCCGAAGACCTGTTCTGTAATATTCTGGACACTTGGTGGTCCCGCGTTACCTTCGCATTGGACGATCATATTTTCGGACACTGCCTTATTTATGACTCACACAGACTCACAATAGTATATACAAGATATGCCTTCACTTCGCTCTGGCAGATGTCCTGGGCCTCACCAGTTTGACCAATCTTTCAAAAGATTAGAGAAATTCAAGAGTTACAAAGATATCATTTTGCACGATTCTGACACGAAGTCGGGATCGGACTGGGAATCTGATTCGAATTACAGGTGCTTGATTCAGGCAGTAATGGGGCGATCAGAAGATGGACAGTTGGTAGGGTATTATACCTGCGAGAGGTGATAAGTTTGGTGTCTACCACACATGGAGGACGTACGACCATTCGTACAAAGGGCCTGTCGAGGAAGATGCATCGTTGATGGATTTAAACGAAGGACTCGTTTGAATAATTTGATCTCAGGTCCTTGCATTCATCGGGAAAATGTCTCTGTAACTACAAGGGTCTTTTCATCAGTATAAACAACGTACAGCTACTAAAAGCGACTCACCACAATTCTAATGTAATCAAAAATGTCGCAATAGGCGTCCGCCAAGATAGAAAACTCTTTGAGGTTCTCGAGCATTTCCTTGCATTCGTGTAATCCTACCTACCTACATGAGGTATCCTCTGGTCCAAATTGACGCGTCCTCCGCGATCTCTTTGCACATCAATATTGCGTCCGAGGGGAATCTGAATAGGTCAAAACGACCACAATGATCAGGGCTATGATCAGGGCTATCGATTGCTGGTGCACGGGCCTCGAAAAATGGCTTTGCGACTGCGCTGGAATTGAAATTGCTTGGAAATCTAATGGCTCGCAGTGAGGGCAATAGAGTCACACATTTGAATCTGTAATGAATTGCAGGATAAGTCAAACCGAATCTGGGGCAATCTAATTCAATGGTTACAAATGTGATGATATAATGGATCTGTTCAGTAAAATGAACAGTCCGGGGAGTCTTCGGGATTTGAATTCAGTTGTCTGTACTCGCATGAGTTACAGCTCTTTGCGGACCTTAGGGCGCAGCCGTTTTTTTTTTTTTTTTTTTGGTCAAATTTCACCAGAATGCTCATTGCAGGCTGTTTTCTTAACTGTTTGCCTTGGGAGTAGGCTCATTCGATTCGCACTGAAATTCCGCAGGGAACGGCATGTTAGGTTTTTTTCTGTTCGCCTCGAGATGATTTAGTGAGTCAGGTTCGAGTGTTTCTGGATGTCCGGGTGCAGAACATGTGCCACATTACCCGTAGTCCTCGAATTGATCTAAATTTTTTATATGATGTACCTGGATATATTCTGGAGGGCATAAAACACCGGGACTTCAAATGTGGAGCTGGCAGGATTTGGCAATGAAAATTTGGCCCACCATAATGTACAATACATTTGAAGTACACATCACATTGACTATCCCGGTGTTTCATGCCCTCGGTGATACCATCAAATGGACCATATTAAAAACTAGGTTGCTCCGACCAGTATTCCCCGTTTGACAGCTGTTCTGCAGTTGAACGGTAAAAAACACCTGAACGAGACCCAGTAAATTGTCCTAGGGAGGACTCAAAAAATCCTAGCATGCCCTGCGGAATTTCAGTGCGAATCGAATTGGCCCACTCCAAAGGCAAACGGTTGAGAAATGAGCCCGCAATAACCATTCTGGTGAAATTTGACCAAAAAAAAAGAAAAAACCGGCCACTCCATAAGATCTGCAAAGAGCTGTAAATATTTGTGGTATTGGCGGTGTGGCAGTGCATCCTGCACTTCCCCATCGGGATCGTAGCCGTTGTTTGTCGTAGATCACTGCCAAACAACATCATCTCTTGGTCTTTGCCGTCTCGCAGCCTCTCGCAGCCCGATTCCACAGCCTCCACCTGGTCTCACCGAGCCGACGCCGACCTCCCGCCCTTCCGACCTGAGGCTACGCCTCCAGCGGCCTTGTTACTTAGTGCGACGTGCGGTTCCTGATGAAGTAGATAATGATATACACTTACTGCCAATATTTCTTGGGAGATATTCACTTAGATCACCCGCTGAATAAGA
This sequence comes from Mycena leptocephala, assembly GCA_029378395.1. Classification (NCBI taxonomy): domain Eukaryota; kingdom Fungi; phylum Basidiomycota; class Agaricomycetes; order Agaricales; family Mycenaceae; genus Mycena; species Mycena leptocephala. The sequence goes on from JARJLF010000019.1 coordinate 630,678, forward strand.
GAATCTTGCGTCGTAGTTGACTTGTAGCTACGGCAGGTAGACGCTAGTGGGGGAACGCGAGAATATTTAAAAGTAACGCGGAAACTGAACACTCGGGGACCTTTCTCTACCTGAAAACGATACCATCAAACATATAATGCATATGGCCCGGCTCGGACCACTGTATTCTGAGTCACATCAATTGCTGCAGCTCTGGGCGCTGCATCAATTGAATGCTTTGCTCGCGGGGGGCCCGGGGCCCGCCGATGTTTGCCAGGTATTTGTTTAAGCATAAAATCGCCCGGAATGCCGACAAAAAATTCCGGGGGCACGGTTCTGACCCCAATTTTGGGGCATTCTGGCCTCAAATTCCGCAAACTCGTCCCGAAGCCCACCGATGTTTTCCCGGTGTTTGTTTAAGCATGAAATTACCTCGAAGGCCCACGAAGGTGAAATCACCAGGACAATACTGCATACGCAGCAGTTGCAGCTCTAGAGTCTACTTAGATGGACAAGGGATCCGTTTCCGTTGGGATTCAATATATGTAGAGACTGTTTGGCGAGTATCGACGAGAACGATTCGGCGGCGCAACCTCCGCTGCGCAAACAACGTTTTCAAACTTGTCCGCCACATTCTGTCCCGTCCACCTTACACCGTCATAGTCACAGTGTTTCCCCTCATAGTGGCCAGAGTCAGAGCATTTATAGTGCCAAGTTAAGCACCATCAGATAATGGCTTCAATCCAAGGTCATTGAAGCACACATTTCAAATCTAATGCCTTGCGGAGAACGCAATAATGGCTCTCTAAACCGAGAGAATTATTCGCAATGACCCTAGCTATTCAGATCTGCAGCGCGTGCCTCAGAAAGTGTCCCTGGGACTGCTGCACTGTCATTCATTTGTTGACGATAAATTTCATAAAGGTCAAAAATCTTGAATGACATGGGATTGGGCCTCTCCGAGGCGGGAGCTGAACCTTTAGGAATGGGTGACATTATATTTTACAAAAAAAATAATGTCTAAAATTTTAAGGAGCAAGCTTGAGCAACTCAGCTGCGACCTGGGCTTGATAGACGCCAAATGCGCTTAGATTGTGTCCCATTTGGGCAGCAGCCCCGTACGGATAATTCGCACCAGAAAGGGAAAGCGTGACTCTGTTTGTGCTCACTGAAATAAATTCATAAAACATGGGGGGCCTAAATTTTCTGGTGCTTCTGCCACTATACACTAACTTTTACATTTAAACTTTCTATTTGATGGGTTTTCTAGATACTCGCCGCCCCATGTGGAACAAAAGAGGCTTGTAATGTCTGCCGAATCGAACCGTGAGAGAACGTGACGTGACTGTGACGGAACTCGCATTCACAACGCGCAATCTTTCCTCTGCACTCTGTGCAGGCGGCCATTCTCCCTGCTTCGAACAGAAGAACTTGCAGCATTGCCGTTGAACACAGTGGAGACAGCCACATCACAGAAGGTAGCAAGGGAGGACATGGAGGGCGGAAACAAGGAATGTTGTCGTTGAATAGTGCAGACGTAGCAATTGATCTCCGAGACTGAAATACTCCCCTTGTTTTTATAGACTGGCCGGACAGCTGCAACTCTCCCTATCACATTGTACCACCGATTACAGCCATCCTAATACCATCACGCAATGCCAACCCTGATTATTCCGGTCATTTTCAGCTATTCAGATGCTGCTCGTAGGCATTATTGGCCTCTCCAGCGGCCAATCACGTAACCGTTTACGATCATCACGACTGAACATTCGTTGAACCACCCCTCCTCGGATTGCCCTTTCGTTGGTCCGTGGAAGACTACACCGACTTGGATAACTTGAAGGATGCAAGGAATAACGAAGTCTGAGACTGCTATTGACCATGCGGCGCGCATTCGTTGAATCACTGCACCTGCACAACATGTTCCGCTGAGTTCAGACCCAATTTCAGGGCTCGGCCGCTTACCCTTGTGATTTACAGTTATATTCCTTCGTTGAATGTCCCGGGACCTCCAGCCGTAAAGGAACACTCCACAAACATACCTACAATCTCTATAGATCAGTGATCTGATTAGCTGTCCCTATCGGGAGAACTTACACATTGATAACAAGTTGAAGCATCCATTCGACCTTGGAAAATGCAAGATGGTTCCAGTCGATAACGAAATTCCACGGACGGGTGGAAATTAGCCAAATGGCGACCACCATGTTGATTATACGGATGACGTTGAGAGCTATGGGTAGGGGTAACAAAAAGCGAAGGGAACGAGGATGGTACACCGCCACAATTCTAAGCAGAAGAATGGCCTCAACCGGAATAGGGGAGAATAGAAGCAGTAGATTGAGCACCGCCGTATATGCATCGTGAGTGACCTGGGGGGGGAGAATGGTCTGGGCCTGCATATAGAAGATCCGCACTCCATAACTTACTTACTACCCCTCTCGTCGTCGTCCGACCTTAATCGCCCTTTAACCTCATCCCAATGGCCGCATCGCTTGCTGGCTTGTCTGCATCCGTCACCCGCATCCTCTTCCTGACCGGCTTTCCGAGGGAGCTCAAGACCAAGGATATCCAGGCAGCCTTCTCAGAGTGGGAGGCCGTCAATGGAGGCTTCAAGATCAAGTGGCGCGACGACACGAGTCTTCTGATTGTCTTCCGGGATGCGTCCATAGGTGAGCGAGCGCCTTTCTGTGTACAAGCGCTTATTCGATATCCAGCTGAACGAGCGTATCTGCACACAATCGCCTTCCTCCTGCCCATCCTCACTTCCAGCACCACCGGTACTTCTGCCACTATAAGGCCTTATGACGGGCCCTACGCCCAAAATGTCATCCAAACAGTCAACTCTCGCGGCCAGCACAAGGCGTTGAACCCCTCCCGCGGCCGCTCTAACTCCATATCCGTTTTCCCGGGTGTCAGTCCCATCTCCACTCGCCCCTCATCTGGCTCTATTTCCCGCGGCGGCCCACCCAACTTCCACCCTAACATGGCCCAGCACGTCAGCATTCCCATCCCAGAGCACATGAATGGCCGCGAGCCGTCCCCCACCCTCCTCGCTGCCCTCGCACCCGACTCTTATCAGCTCGTCCCTCGGCGAGGCCGTCGGTCACAACGGCTCTCCCCCGTCAGATCCCGCCATTCTCGCGTCAAACATGCATCCTGACATGCTCGCCGGAGGTGGCCCGCGCATCGGCGACCCGGGAAAGCGCATGCTAGGTGCCGCACTTGGCGTGAGGCACCCCGCACTGGGCCCTCGGAACATCAGCGGAGGAAGCCCCGGCACGAGCCCGTCGCAGGGCGGCGGCGTTGACCAGGCGATGCGCGAGGTGCAGCGTGCTATGAATGGCTTGGTCATGGCCGAGTGAACGGCCTCCTTTTCGTCCGTCCGTCCTTTCGATAACCGTTTGATGTGCCGTTCGTGTTGTTCGTGTTCGCTCACACAGGAGTGTTAAACATACTTATCCATTTTGTGGTCTTCTTTTCCTTCCAGAGCCTTGGTCCCGAACGAGTGCCGCAGTGATACTGTATTATTTCATTCAATTCGTCAGTCACGCGTCACGGAGGGGTTTGACGGCGACGAACTGTGGTCGTTGGCACGGGTCACGGCGGTGGCCATGTTTTGTCACAGCTGCGTCCAAATCTGCTATAAGTGCCTGATAAATCGTAGAAATAATCAGTACCGAGTACTTCGTGAATCATGTGAGACAAAAATCAGTGATTAAAATTCTCCCTACGTATGACTCGTCGTTCGGGACCGAAGTTGGTCAGGCTGGCAGAGCGGAGATGAGCCAGAATTCAAGGGGCTATCCAGTGGGAACGACGGCTCAAAAATCCGGTTTGAGCCTGCCCACGGAGGACTCAGCAACCACTTGGTACATCCCGATGTTTTTGTTGACCGAGTGCGTTGGGCGGGAAGACTTTAAATTCGCCATACTGCATGGGGAATGCAAAATAAATTGTTCTGAAGAGCGGATAATTCTATTTGGAAACCCTGTTTCCAGCGGAAACCCCCGTTTGAAAATTTGTGTCTAACTCGGGAATGGTAGACGTAATCAATGAACGTTCTCTGGAGATAATTATGATCAGAGGTAACAGGACCACACCACATGTTTTGGTTGCTGCATATTGCACGCTTTCAACCTAGGGGCCAGAGTGAGCCCGGATCTAGAACATCACTGTTGATCACCTCGTGATGGCGGTGGTGCGGGGGGTGCTAAATGGAAAGATGTCATGCGGCACCCGAGGTGCCAAATAGATTTATGTACACACCTGGAACCGAGAGATCGTTCTCCACCCCGAAAACATATATAGGAGACCCATTTCTACTGACCGATTTTTCTTATTATAAACGTCGCGTGTATCCATGCCGAGGATCTCGTCTGCCCAATTACTTCGCGATGGCCGAGCAGGGGTGATGGTGAGGTTGGTCCGATACCGACGAAGCTGATAAGATAAGGTAAGACCTATGATCCTGCGCATTGATGAGAAACATACCTCGCGCAGGAATAGATTCTTGACAGATGCGCCTCGCTCCGGCCAGTGCTTCTCAAACCAGCGCAGTTTGATTGCAGGGTTTATGACTTGACATACGATGAGCGATTACAGCGACGAGGAATGGTGAGCAGCTCACGCATAGATAGGATGTAAGCAGGTACATCTTCGACCCGATCCCGGTAAGACTCCAATTTGTCGATTCCTTGCTGAACGATGTCCGCTGTCTCGGGATGTGTGACTTGCTGCTTTTCCCATGCCTTGATCATGGCCTCGAATGCGGGGAGGGCGTCACCAAGGGTTGGTGTTTTTTCAGCAGAGAGCCTTTGCTGGAAAGCATGCGGTACCTAGGTTGACGTAGTTAGACTGATATACGCTCCAATCAGATAGGAACTTACACTTAATATACGTTTGAAGGCTTCGAGAGCCTCCCACTCCTCGTCACCGAGTCTGTACTTGTGGAGGTCTCGGAACTGGTCATCTGAAAGAAACTTGTCGATCGCCTATGATAGAAGTCAGTTGCAAAGTCCGTAAAGATGAGAATAGTCATCATTACCTCGCGAAGAAGGATGGGGGTGAATAAATTATGATTTTGACTCTATCGCGCTATTCAGTACATCTTGTTATATACTGACTCAAAATTCCAACTCGTTTGGACAAGATCCCAGCTCTCCAGCTTGACTGCACGCCCCAAGGAGCCTTATATGCTAGACAACGCAAAATAAAATATTATTTTCGATATTTTTCTCTCACTGATTGCGCACGAATTAGCCCGAATTATCTGGCTATATTTCATCTCGATACCTGCAGAACTCACCGAGATATGAGTGAATCGGTCGCGGGGATCAGAATTTGCCCAAAACGGTAATTTTTGTGCCTTCGGTACTGCCAATTGGCAGTACCGAAGGCGCGGTTGAGAAAATTGCCATTTTGAGCAGATTTTGATCCTCCCGACCGATTCGCTCATATCTCGGTGAGTTCTGCATGGGTTGAGATGAAATTTATGTATATAATTTGTACTAATTCGTGCGCAATTAGTGATAGAAAAATATCAGAAAATATATATTTTTTACATTTTCCTGCATTTTGAGGCTCTTCGGGGTGTGCATTTGAGCTAGTGAGCCCAGTTCTAATTCAAACGAGCTGAATTTCTAGACGGCGTACTTCAACGCGTGTTGGATGAGGTGATAGAGTAAAAACTATAAATATTTTACTTCTTGCCCTCCTGATCTCAGTTGAGTCCTTTCTGAATAGCTGACATAGAATTGGCTCTAGTCGTGCGAGTTGGGGACTCAACTGATGAGTAAAACAACTGAGAGGGTAGAAACATACACCCTATATTCCTACAGAATGAGATGCAAAAAGACGCATGTTGTACGCGCTAATTGCGACGCGTCGCATCTATTTCCAGCCATAATCAATTGCCGTGATCACATCAGCGTCCTCGTCACTCTCTCAACGCGCGCCGCCTGCACTGAGCTCGGTGGATGGCCGACAAGAGGTCGCTTTAGACTGCTCGAAAGCGCAAAAAACAACGAGATAACGATAATACTCAGCCAGAAACTCTTCCCAAGTTCAGTCCACTATCCTCTCTTTACATATGAGCCGGGAATGGCACCTCAAGCGCCGGGTTCCACCACAGATCAGCAAGAATCACATTGTTACACGCCGTGAGATTAAAGCCTTCAAACCAAGTCATGAAGTGGAAGGGGCTCTACAGTAGAGAACTCACGTCTACTGGATCGTTCGGTAGAAGGGGGGAGTGCCTATAGTCCTACAACTCTACTGGAGCCTATCCAGACCTATGTAGCCACTGGGTGTTTTCCAGATGTTGGGCTCGTGACCAACCTGCCTACGAGAAGCAACACATTGGGCGAGCCAGTTGCTGTAGGCAGTCACAAAATTACTCCATTACCCCTGCCGAACACGGTACAATTTCATTTAAATGGCTGGATTCTGGACTCCAAGCAAATGCACGTAAACCTCGGCATGGTGCGCCGTTACGGGCTGTCACCAAAAAAATGCAGATGAACCTCAGCGCGATGCGCCGAGATTTCGCAGCAAAACTGTATTTTGGCCACTGTGCAATCATTCCAAGCCGAATTTTGGCCGGGTATTGCTGGCTATCATCCAGCAAAATTTGGGTTCGAACAGTCTCTTCGGATTTGTTTTGACGGCCCTGGTACCTTTGCACGAGACTGAGGGCTCTCCATGTCAATCTAAACAAATGCACATAAACCTCGGCAAGATGCGCCGAGATTTCACAACAAAACACTATTTTGGCCATGGTGCAATCATTTCAAGACGGATTTTGAACGGGTATTGCTAGCTATCGTCCCAGCGAAATTTGGGTTCGAACTGTCTCTTCGGATTTGTTTTGATGGCCCTGGTGCCTTTGCACGAGAGCAGAGGGCTCTCCATGTCAATCCAAACAAAAGCATGTGAACCTCAGCATGATGCACCGAGATTTCGTAGAAAAACAGTGTTTTGGCCACTGTCCAACCATTTCAAGTCGGATTTTGAACGGGTATTGCTAGCTATCATCCCAGCGAACTTCTCGAGCAGCCTGCTTTCGAAGACCGGGTGAATGGTGTGTTTCTCCTGATCCACCCTCTGTGGCTTTGTTAAATGCACAGAAGGGGATGGGAGGCCGCAAAGCGGCCGACCACCCGCTTGTAAATGTTGGAAACCGCCGGTTTTGCGATTTGCCGCTTACTCGTAGCCGGAAAAAGTGATTGTATGTACTGGTTCTCGGTATTCCGGCCGCCGAATCACTCATGAACATTCTGAATGTCAAATCTTCAAAGAAAGCGAACAACCAGCTGTTGATCAAAAAAATGTCCACCCTATCAGTGCAGGAAGCAGTAGTAGCATGCGGTGTGGTAGAGGCGGAATAGTCTCGATTGCGAAATTCATTAGCTTTTTTGTGATACATTAGTGGCGGTGACCGGGTATGACGCCGCCGAACCGGATTGCGTAATCTGCGCGCGTGGTTTCGAACCCAGCGGGTGACCGTTTCTTTTCCTCTTCCATCATGATTCACTATTTTTGCTCAGTGCTCAGCACAAAAAGCCGTGGGGGAGACTCTTTCATTTGAATCCTACAAGTCCACTCATAAACTGTTACAGCAATTGGCAGTACCGAAGGCGCGAATCAGAAAATTGCCGTTTTAGGCAAGTTTTCGAATCGCGCGACCGATTTGCCCATAACTCGATGGGATCTTCACCAAATGAGCTGAAACTTAGCTAGATAATTCGGCCTAATTCATACGCAATTAGTCATAGAAAAATATCAGCAAAAAAATTATTTGTTCTCGCCATGTATCATATCAGCATGTTCCAACCGTCGAATTCAACTACCAAGCTCAAATCTTGTCCAAACAATGTGAATTTCTGGGAGAGGCTACATATGAGTGCTTACTGTATTGTCATAGAGCCGAAAGTATCAATATATATTTCATTGACTTTCCTTCCTCTTCCGAGTGCACTTTTGTGCAGTTCAAAAGATTGCACTTTATCTCCATGAGTTTTGAGTCAGATGACGAAGGAAAGTGACTGAGGGGATGGCAACACACCCATCTAGAATTTTGCAAGAAAATTCTCCCAAAAAACGCGTGTTGTGTGTGCTAATTGGCACGCGTCGCGTCGCGTCCATTTTCAGCCACCATCATCGGCTGCCGTGATTTCATCAGTCGTGTCATCACTGTCGCGACGTTTGGATAAAGAAGCCCGTCGCGCTAGGCCTAATACATGGGTGTGTGAAACTGTATATCTACTCGTCATGGCCAAAAGTAACCGGAAATTGATTCACTGTGCGAGATCACGTACACTGGGCTTGACCATACCTTACCACCGAATACCTACAGATATTAGCTGAAGACCACATAACTTGTTTTGGGAGAACTGACCCAGTATTGCTTTCCAGAGACCAGAAAATCTCAGCAACCCAGGTTGAAATTCTGACATCCTATCTAACAGTGAGAAGAAATTTCACAAAAAAAAATACCCGGACCCTGAAATCAGAGTGGGGTATCCTGGGATAGATAAACAGACATCTTCTGTCGATCTTGCAACACCCAAGTTCCTGATCATGTAGCACATTCTTGCCGCAAATTGTGTCGGAAGATTGTCTGCAGGATACCAAGAAAAATCGTTGTATGAGCAATTTAGATGGTAATTTTTCATGTAGAGCATCATGAACAGATGAAACAATGACCGAGAAGTCCTCCAGTCAGATTTCAAGTGAAGTCAAGGTCTCAAGGTTCAATTTTATTAACTTCACTGGAGAGCAGCTTGTGTACGATCCATGCAGGCATGACTCGCGGCGGAAAATGCCTTGTGTATGGGGTTCCATTCACTTTCCACAAGTCCCAAGTCATGGGGTATGTTCAACATATATTAAGGAATAGTCCTGACAACAGAAGACTCTATCTGTGCCGACATACCAAGCTATACACCCCAATTTTGCACATATATGGCAAAAATCAAGTCGACTTAAAACAAATGATTCACAGGGGGCATAAACATGTGACTCCCGACGGCCACAAAATCTTTGATTACGACGGCATGCGCCATGAGGGGCATGCAATTCACCGACCTGGCGCCAAGATTTCTGGGTGGCTGTCGGGACCGGACTGGCCCATGATGGTGGTTGAGGCACACGTAGTAATTAATCAACGGTTCAACCCACCGCCTGCCGACGTCTTACCCGACCATCCGACGAAGTTTCTCTTTGACCCCCAATTCGGCATGCGACGAGCTTGCTTTGCAAGCCGACGAACTTGCGCACCATCTGACGAACGTTTACATCCGACGAAGTACGTGAGGGCTCGCAAAGAAGTTCTCTCTGACATGGAGGCCTGTAAGTTCAGAAGATCCGAAACTCATTCAAAGATAAGCTTGTTAAAATATGCCGAGACCGTGCCAAAATTATGATGCCTACCCTTGAAAATGAGATTGCACACTTGAAGGCCGAACTGCATGACATCCTTAACTCTCCGGAAAAAGACGAGGATCAAATGAAATATGCCAGTCAGATCTATCAAGAAAAGATGGATGCCCTCGAACGGAAGAGACACATGAAAATTCGAGATAACCTGGCTGCTAAAACAAGACTTGAAAGCGAATCGACGGCGACGAAATCCTGGATCCAGTCCAGTAAGGTTAAATCACCTCGGGATACTATTCACTCGCTTCAAGTGCCTGGTTCAGCCTCCGGTCTTCGTAACGAGATCTGGCAAAATGGCGGAGCTCGCAAGGGACTATCATGAGAAACTGCAAAATGAGGATCTAGCAGATACTGAAACCCAAAAACTGGCATCTGATACGACATTCGAAACTGTTTCTGCTAAGTTATCGGCGGCCGAGAAATCAGAAATGGCGAAATATCTGACTCGAGAGGACATCGAACATGTCATTGATCTGTTACCAAACGGGAAATCCTTCCGTATGAATTATGGAAAAAGTTGAATGAAATCTTCAAGCATGGCCGCAACCGTGGGGACAAACCCTGTGATATTGAACGTATCCTGACCTTGGTATACAATGATGTGAAAGAATTTGGAATCCTCCCCGACACTGACTTCGCTGAGGGCTGGTTAGCTCCCTTGTTCAAAAAGAATGACCTCAAAAATATCAGCACTTACAGGCCAATTACCCTGCTCAACAGCGACTATAAAATTTGACAATCCGGAGCAGGTTCGAGCGATCCGCATCATCGCAGAGCATTATGTTCGGCATGGAACGACAGCTGCTGTTATACGTGGCTGAAGTTAGAGGCTCAGGAAAGAGTTACGTTATAAAGGCTGTGGTTGAGTTCTTTCGACGCTGCGGAGTGTCGGACAGTATGATGTTAAGCGCACCCACTGGATTGTGCAGCCGTGCTGATCAACGGGTTTACCATCCTAGTCTCTTATAAACAGACGGTACAACAAAATTTGAGCTCATACTTCGCTTTGTTGTAGTCTGTCAATTACCTGTCATCCCTGATCGGAGATCGATGTTATTATATAATCAAAAAATTGTGGCTCTCAAGATGGCTTTCAGAATGTGTCTTTCCACATTTTAGGGTAAGATTCAAGTTCCGTGGTTCAAATTGAGTCTTGTCTTCTGCGAAGTCTCAGCGACAAACATCAAGACCAAAGATGCCGAGTTTTGATGGTTCGGCTGCTTACCGAGCAGCCTTTTCGTTCCAGCTCCCACATGGACAAAATCACCCATTGTGAACAGGCAGATGTCTTTGACATGCAAATTTGACTCATTTTGCCTCCAAAATTTACATGGGGAGGGCATTGGAAGTGCTGCAGAGCCTTGGGGCAAATTCAAACTCCGATGTTTATGTAATAACTGCGATCTCCATACACCTGTCACCGGGTAAACTACAGACTATTTACCATCCACGCTTTGACATTTCTGCCGAAAAAGAAAGTCGAAAAACCGGGCTCTAAGACACAGGCATTTGGTTAAATCTTCGGTATCTGACCACATTCATGGTTTACATTGCCTACAATAGGGTCGTTCACGGTTACCCTTTTTTGCTCCCTTTTTGCTTTCCTTTTTGCTCCCCTTTTTGCTTGCCTCTCCTTCAACCAGCTGGTCCCTTTCCTGCAGCAGTTCCGCTCGTGGAGCGACAGATAGCATGAAAGATATGTGTTTGTGTCAAGAGAGATCAGGGTCATGTAATCATGCCACTGCTGAACCTCCGAGTCGGAAAGTTGCAGGAAATATATACATGGCCTTCAATGTGCTCCATAGCTGCATACTTGCTCTGGAATGAAAAAAAGGGAGAGAAAAAGGAGCAAAAAAGGGACGAAAAAGGGAGCTGAAAACCGGAACGTTCACAGTAGCCTTTTCTCGGCCATTTTTTGCTTCCTTTTTTTTCTGATATCATCCAATATTGCACGTTGGACCTAGATTTTTTGGATTTACACCCTTTTTGCATGTTAAAACTGAAAAGGGGGAAAAAATCCGAAGAAAAACGGAGGGAAAACAAAAAAGGGAGAAAAAAGGGAGCAAAAAAGGAAGGAAAAAAGGCTACTGTGAACGACCCTAATACTATTTCAAGCAAAACACTCCATAAGAATGTACATAGTTGAGGTGAGTCAGGGTCTAAACAGTGCTGTGAAGCAGAGCAACTGTAGTCCCCCATATACCACATGAGTTTCCATGGCTCTCCCGCAGGGCTGAAAATTTGCCAAAACGGAGATCCACGCAGGAAGCAACTGCAGCTTCTTCACCGTACGTCTTCAATTCGCCGGCCTGTGGACATTGAGAAGCCCATTTCTCGCAGGGCCTCGGCACAGACATCGGCGCAACCTGACATTGGGAATGAGCCCGAAATTCGGCCAGCATCTTCTTCATCGCAAACGGCCCAAAATGTGCTTATACAGCGGAATTTGTTGGTTTGCGGACTGATTGCACAGTATTAACAGTGTCTGCGGACAGGAAGTTGGAGGCAAAATATCAATTACAAGGAATATCGAAGACTCCCGTTTCTTCCGGTTGGTGTTTCACCATCTGTGCCTAGATGTGTGAGAGCATGCGTGAAAAACTGTATGTGTGGCTCAAAGTGGTCGGCAGTTTAGGTGTCAAATACTATTGGCATTCTCTTCAACCAAAATCACATCCGGCTGACGACCAATAACAAGTGCAGCGTATCCAGTGGATTGCAGTAAAAAGTTGAAATATGTCATGCTGTATGTTCTGAAATGTCTGATACAATGAAAACAAGTACATAAGTGCGAGTTCCTGCCAGGCCGACCCACGGCCCTACATCCGAAGTCTTGCTATTCACATATTATGTGGATGGGGAGAGCAAAAAACCTCCGCCTCTGAGTTGACTGTAAGGGCGTGGGAATTCCGGGCAGGTCCGGCTGATCCGACAGCCGCTTTTATCATAATCATGGCCCATCTGAGGCTCCTCAAACTTCATGCCTGCCGTCACTCTGCCTGCTGCACCTCGCACCTGCTGCTTCGTCTGCAAGTCCTTTGGCAATCCTCGCCTTCGCTCGTGTTCTGGATGCCGTGTCGCCCTCTATTGTTGTCCAAAATGTCAGCGCACTGATTGGCCTCAGCATCGTCGCGTGTGCCGCGATCGCCGGTCCACTGTACGAGAACAAGGACAGCTTCGAGAGTCGGACGCCAACGAACTCATTTTGATATCCCGGTGGCTCGATCATTGGAACCGTCCCCTGTTCTGTTGGGGAGCGTTTGCTGTCAATCTCGCTCATCAATCCCCAAAGTACCTCGAAGAAAACTGGTTAGTTAAGCCCTTTGCTTTGCTTTATGGCGCTGATTGTTCAACGGGGCCAGCTTCATGGTCCACATTCAGCGCCGCGACTCTCCAGGTGCAGGTTCGACGAGATCGACGAGATCAATGTTTATGGTTGGTGCTTACGGTCCATGTATTGTCTCAGCCACCAACTTTCTCCAGGTAGTGCATTATGAAATGTGTTCTAATGCCGATGTAGACAAGATGATTTTCGATCTCGTTGGAGAGGACGAGATGGACAATGGTCATCGTAGCTTCAAACGCCAGGTAGCGACCCATGACACTCTTCGGATCGTCATCGTGTGTGGCAACTCCTTCAACTGCGATAGCATCGCTCTGGATGCACTTTTCCCACATGGCATGGCCTCTTGCATCACCGATGCATCTATCCCTGGTGCTCAGCATGCTTCGGCGTCTTTGCACTCTATTTTTCGGGCAGAATTTACGACTTCTATTGCAAACGGGGATGGTAAGAATTATAAAATCTTGTTATAACCTGCGCTCACGTCTGACATTACAGTTGATAAATGCTGGCACGTTTTTCTACAGCACACCTTCAATATGTTGCATTAAATCGCCGCTTTCATATCTCGTATCTCGTCCCATGCAGATTTTATTTTATTGAAAAAAATTTCACTGGACTGGTTAGCACTGTCACACTAAAGTTACCTCCTTTCTTTGGTCAGCATATTCCTGGATACCATACTATCCACCTGCAGTTAGCTTCTATGAAAGATTTTGTGTCCTTCAAGCTCTCGTACCGTGTAATCATACCGGGAAGACTGTTCATGAGCAAAGCACGCCCCACAGGAGATCCAGACCTCCCACAAAAGCACCCGCACGGAATGGAAAAACGACGCACCCAGCTGCATTGAAGCGCTTTAAACATCCGAGGCTTATCTATTTTATCCGACTGCGCAAGGTGGTCATTTTGGGCATTTTCGATGGAAAATGGTCCAAAAAAGCCAGAAATGGCCAATTTGCAGGCCCCAGTGTGAGCCCACATCCATATAAATGTCGGTGAAACACCATGTTCAAGTACTTTCATGCTATATACACCATTTTTGCGTAAACGGTGATTCCAGAGGGCCGATTTTATAGAAAACACTTTTTTTTTTTTTTTTCTAGCCAACGATACAGGCACGATATGGTTAAACTATATCAGAACTCATGACCAGGAGCTCTCTTAGTGGGTAGAAATCCACCAAAAACCTATGCGTTATGAGCCATTATGCATCATGAGCTTATACATTATGAACCATCCAACTGTCTGAAAGTCGAAACCGAACTAGCTCAACAATCTGTGGCTCAACACTGTTCGACTACTGTACGGAACTGTATGGCGGCAACGTAACGCATAACTCCGGGCTAAAAGTGTTGCCTAATTCCTTACGCCCAGTTCGGGATCCCGAAATCCTAATTTTTGTCTGGCTATGTATATAAGGCCTATTAAGGCCGTCACATCAAGTCACTTGTCATGTGGTCCTTTCGGCAAGTCGGCAACGATCATTATCACAGGCAAACACTGCGCCTACCACCAGATCATCCCGCCCAAATGCCGCCATCACGAGTATTTTGAAGTGGTGGAAACTAAGCTATGAGTTAGTCTTGGAAATTATGCTTCTTCAAAAATTTGCCCAGCGAACAGAGAGCAGCGGAAAAAAGGAGTTTCAGAAAGTCAGAAACATTCTCTTGGCGGACATAGTACAGTGTATATGACATAGAACTGCAAATAAAATAGACAGAAATCTAAGTTTGCTTACCCCCAAAAACTTTGTCTTCAACGTCAGGCAATTACCACGCCTTTCACTGTGCTAGGATGCGACAAAGGCCCCTCCCAATTTACGGATCTTGGCACAAGCCCCTTCATTTGTTTACCCTCAAACTGCGCCCGCATCAACAAACAATGAACTGCGGGTTGATCCGAACCTACTTGAACAGTACATACAACATGTCCGATTGCTCTCCTGTTAGTAGATATTATTTATGCGGAAAATCAAACACATGGTCCCGAAAAATACCCATTCACTAAGTACAAAAATGTGTCGGTTTGAATCACAATTGAACTGCTAGCTCAGAAACTCAACCCAAAATCAATCATGGAAGCTCCGTCATTTTATATCCCCATAGAGTTGACATAACTATTTTCGTGCTTATCACCGCCCGACCACAGACTCAAAAATATAATTGAGATAGTCGAATTTTGGTATTGTATAGGCCAGAGAATGCGGACACACTCCAACATGAATAGCATCCCGGCGATTCCGCCGGTCTCGTCCAGGTAGGACGCGCAATTTCGTCCAGCGACAAAGTAATCAGCATCGACGGCATCTAACATCACAAATTTCGTTTCTCCGTCACAGCTGGGCATCGACCTGCAGCCAATGCTACTATCTGATACATGGCTGTAATGTATGTTCTTTCTGTGATGATCTTTTTTTTAAAAACTCGATAAAATTGTGTTCACATTGAAACTCTGACCAAGTGGTGGACGGGGACGGAAAGTTTATCTTCCCGCAGGGCGGTTGGTCGTGCGTCCCTGGACTGTATTATCTGTTCGCACTCTAACTTCTATCAAGTCGTTTACCTGCCGTGCAGCAATGCGCACCGGAATGCTGCCGACTAGGGCTCTGTTTTTAATGCTGGTTTGTAAACAGGTTTGTAAACAGGTGTTTATAAACCTGGTTTTTTAAGTTTCGCCCAAACACCCGGTTTTTAAATAAATGTGGCAGTGACCAGCAAGAGCCTGAAGATGACCAAAAATCGGGTGAAATCATGGGCTTTGGAGCTCTGGCGGTGTCTGTTTTTATTGGTGACTGAAATGGCTTCCAATTTGACCTTTAAATCTGCCAGAAATTGCCAGAATGGAGTCAAAGTAGATCGAAAATTGAGCCTTTTACTTGTCAAGTGCACTTAGTAGTCTGCGATATGGGAAGGTGGCTATTTTTCCCTCGGGATTTGTTTTGAATCAGATCCAGCGACAGGCCTGGGTGAAAATTTGCGGAAATAAAGCCTTTCTACCCATTTTAGTGAGGTGTTTACAAACATGTTTATAAACACCTGTTTACAAACCGAAAATTAAAAACCGTTTATAATTGGCTCAGGAATTGAAAACAGAGCCCTACTGCCGACCTAGATCATCTCATCTCATGCCTTGAACAAGAATTAACTTGTGGCTAAGTAGTTGACTTATAATTCCGGGACCCTCCATGTCGACGCCCCTTTCCCTGACGTTCCATGCGTCTAAAGCTGCAAACACAGCCGTTCTCTTCTCCACCACAAGTTTAAGCTTTGATTTTTTTGGCACCGCCTGATCCCCGCGATCCCGATGTAAGTCGAGTTGAGCGTCGAGCGCCTTCCCCGTCATCTGGTCGATGGAGATGCGGTTTGTTTCGATCTGCGATGCCTTCAAACCCGCGTTATTGTTCTTACAGTTGTCGTTTCGACCTGGTGGAGAAACCTTGATGAACGGTGAGTAAGCAATGGATGGATTACTGTAATCGAATCCAAATGGGACGTTGTACCTTTGCCCCCTTCCGAGTGGCTGGGGCAGCCTTGGGCGTCTTCTTCGGAGGTAGCTTCCTCTGGGTTACTGTGGCATCTTTGGTCGGATGGTTATCAAAGCGCTTCGCTCTCCTCCAAGTTCGTGGGGCTTCTTCACCTGGAGGCGCATCCTCAAGGGTTGCCTCAGATTCCAACTCCATCCGCTACCGATTAATATTAGAGCATGAATAATATTTAACACATTTTGACCAATTTTCTCCTTGCAACCGTCGGCGGTAACAGGTTGCTCCGTTAAATTGGCTATTTCGTCTTCAGACACTCCAACAGCCAGTGGGTGATGGGAAACTGGAGCATCTGTAATACTTAGGACCCACAACTTTATTGATATACATACCATGGCTGTCCGACTCTCCAAAACTGTCCTCGTCTGCGCACAGCTTAGCCAGGGCACCCAATGTCGTTGCGCCAGCGGCTTGAACCATCGGATGGCTGTCTGCGAGAAAATCCCCGATTTCATCAATATAGCCTTTAATTGTTTTTAGCAGGGTGGCTAGAATGAATGGGTCACAGTGTCAGTCAACGGGCGCTATATGATCCTCAGCTTACGTGTCTCAGCCAGATTGCGTACGATCGCGGTAGCATTAAATCGGACATGGGGATCAGTGTGTTTGAACAAGCTGATGATCGGAGGAATCATGGCTACGACAGCGCTCTGGTAACAGGCTACAAACTCCTCAATCCCACATACGTTATGAGACTGCTAACCTTGCTTGGCTATTGTGCAAATGGCGTCTTTAGCTTCTGTACGGGGTTTAAAATCACCGCTGTTTAGTAACCCAACGATTCGGGGAATGTAATTGATCATTTTGTCGAGGAAGGTGTCTGGATTTGTCAGTATACAATCCAACCCACAAAGATCATAAATCTCCAGACCATCGTCTTCTGAGTCGTGCTCCTTGTCCTCTGACTTTAGAGGCTCTTGCCCATGATCGGGATCTCTCTGATCTAGGTTATGTCAGTCGCAATCCAACCCGCAAAGTTCATAAATACCATTCCCTCCAGTCCCTGATGCGGGCTCTGCGTCCTCTCCCTCTTGCCCTTCCTCCGGCTCCTGCTCATCTAGGGTATGTCAGTCGCGATTCAACCTGCAAAGATCATAATCTCCAGCCCCACCGTCGTCTTCCGAGTCGTGCTCTTCCTCCTCTTGCCCACCATCAGGCTCCTCCTCATCTAGGGTAAGTCAGTCGCAATCCAACACAAAGTTCATAAATACCGTGGCCTCTAGCCTCCACATCCTCTGATGCGTGCTCTTCGTCCTCTTCCTCCTCTTGCCCCTCCTCTTGCCCCTGCTCATCTAGGGTATGTCAGTCGCGATTCAACCCGCAAAGATCATAATCTCCGGCCTCACCGTCGTCTTCTGAGTCGTGCTCTTCCTCCTCTTGCCCATCATCAGGCTCCTCCTCATCTAGGGTAAGTCAGTCGCAATCAAACCTGCAAAGTTCATAAATACCGTGGCCTCTAGCCTCCACATTCTCTGATGCATGCTCTTCGTCCTCTTCTTCCTCTTGCCCCTCATCTGGCTCCTCCTCATCTAGGGTATGTCAGTCGTGATCCAATAACCCGCAAAGATTATGATCTCCAGCCTCACCGTTGTCCTCTTCCATTAAAAGTTCTTGCCCATTATAAAGCTCCTCCTCATCTAGGTCATGTTAGTCTTAATCCAATCCGCGATAAATGCCCGGCCTCACCGTTGTCCTCTGCATGATAGTCTGAGTTTGAGCGCTGGTGGGATCGCATAATGTAATTGGTAGAGTTATCGATATCAAGTTGAACCAGCCAACGTTTGGACACTGTCATCCTAACGTACTTTTATAGACGACTCGAATTAGGGTTCTGTCTCCGTTTCGGGGCAGTTACTCCCCGGAATCCGTTGAACTCTGTGTTCAGCCGACTGCATCAGGAAAACACAAAGATGTACGGGGACAGTATATAATACCTCTGGATCATCGAACGCGAATACTCGTATAGCAACCAGTGTAATGGTTGATTACCACCATCGCCTTCGTCTACACTGCCATTATCCTCGCCCTCGCCCCCACATGTCTCACTTCCGGAAAAATTATCACAAGACTTCACTCCGAAAGCAGAAAGCAGAAACGTACGCGGATTGGTTTCCGTGTCGCTGTTGAGGTACGCGCTGACGAAGTCCACACCTCAGGTTTCCCAGCCTTTGGAGCTCCGGATCTTATTTTGCCTGGGCACTTGCAGCTTGGTTCCGTTATCTCTGTCGCCTCAAGGCTCTGAGATTTATTTGTGAGCATCTCGGTTCATTGATCTTTGAAACGCTGCTGATTCCTACAGGCCCAAGCCCTTGAATTTGCCGCTCATGCACGAAAGCTCGCTCAAAACGGGGACGTTCGTCCTTTCCCCACCATCGTCTCGCTTCCCGCCAGCAGCTTTCAATCCATTCCTGCTTTTGAGGCCATCCACAGCACTCAAGATCTCCAACTCCACTCAAATCTTCTGCGTTTCGGGCTGGACCATCAAGTGTCAATCCTGAGATGCTCGACAGCTGTTCTGTTTGAGTCAATAGTGAGCCAAATGTAACACCTACACCACGAAGACAATCGCCAGCTTTCTGTGAATCTCTTTCACGAATAGGCAAATATCCGGTTCTGGCCATACCCGCAAGTACGCTCGAGATCGCTGGCGACAACTTGTGAAGACCAATCATAGAACCACATGAAAATCCTCGAATATACAAAACTTAAAACCTCTTATCCGACGAGCGTGTTGAAAAATCGTCGTGTTGAAAAATCGTATTTTTGTGCATCATGAGCTGTACCAGGCACACTCCCCAATTTGGGGTCCTGTGAATCAGCAATTCTTGGGACATTTGCAAAAGATCAACAGGCGGGGACACTTGGCCTATTGCCAAGTGCGGATTCACCCAATTGAATGCTCGGACCAATGGCGGCCATCACACATCAACCGGCTTTCTATACACCGGCTATCAATTGAACGCAACAAATCAACAAGTAAGACAGCTGTCGTCAACAAATATTTCAACAAATATTGTCAACAAATATCATCCACAAATGTTGTCGTATAAGTGGATGAGAGCTCGAGCGGGGTGTTACGCGGGCAGCGCACTCTACGCTTTCAAATCATGCCCAAGTTCAACAAGAGAATTCCGCAAAGGATGGTACGTCCGTTCGGAAAGTTCACAATCCAAACCCTCTGATGCGTTGTACAGGCGCGTTTGCGATCTAAGAACCAGAGGGTCAACCTTGCACGGTCGCGCGGGTCAGTGAATCAGCTATTGATTTGAGTCCTTGTTTCATTCATCTTGCTAGAGAGCATAAAGCATGCTCGTATACATCTGAATCCTGGGATGCCACCCTGTGCATTGGCTTAACCTCCAAAACCCCCACAAGGCACTACACCTGCATCCTCCAAATGGCACAAGAGGTCTCCGAGCTCGCCCATCCCCAGCGCTTCACCGTTGTCCCCCGCCCCCTTAGCTACAACAACGGCGGGGAGCGCACGAACTGGACGTCCCAGAAGGATCACCCCGAGTTCAAAGCGTGCGGGAACTTCAGCGAGTTTACCACTGGTGCCCGCAGCGGTGTAATGTTTACGATCGCTGTGTTTGTCACGAAGCGACCGACGTACGTTGGATTGACAGCAGAGGAGATGCGGAGATGGGACAAGGAGCCTATGCACGTCTGGGGGGCGCTGCTCGTCCAGCTTCCTCGGGGGCAGGGCAAAGCACTCGCCATATATGACTGCAACGTCAGTTCCTTTGACTATACGGCCTCGTTGCAGCACACGGTCGGGGGCAGGGCGGTTAGGCTGGCCAGGCACGTCAAGGGGCGAGGTGCGCCCCCACAGGTGTGGCGTAATCCGCCTGATCACATCCCCAACACCTGGGGAGAGTGCTACTCCCGCACATTCGACTGGCTGCGGTCCGTCATCTGTAGTGATCCCGACACGTTGGCTACCTTCACCGACGGCAAGCTGACAGCGATCAGGGGCTTCCGAAAAATGTCGAAGCCAGGATACTTTTGATTACCCATGCAGATCGTTGTAACTATTACGAACACTACAGCTGTCCTGCTTGAAATGACAATCTTATCGGTGAAAATCTTATTCGGGATCAAAACAAAAAGATTTTCAGTCCGAGTAGAATAAGTTAGCTCCCGAGGCGATCTGATAAGATTTGAGGGCAGTCTTGCTCAGAATCCACAGGGCTATCCAGCGGGAACGATGGCTCGAAAATTCGGTTTGGACCTGGCCGCGGAGGACTCAATCGATGTTTGCGATGTTTGTGTTTGCTGAGCAAATGCCGTGTTGGGCTGGGAGAGTTTAAAATGCTCTGGTTGCACGGGGAATGCAAAACAAATTGCTCAGAATAGCCAGTCTTGCTCAGAATTCAGAGGGCTATCCAGTGGGAGCGACGGTTCGAAAATTCGGTTTGAGCCTGCCCATGAAGGGCTCAATTGATATTTGCAACCATACGGGACATCCCGATGTGTGTGTTGGCCGAGTACATGCCGTGTTGGGCTTGGAGCGTTTAAAATGCCCTGGTTGCACAGGGAATGCAAAATAAATTGCTCAGAATAGCCAGTCTTGCTCAGAATTCAGAGGGCTATCCAGTGGGAACGACGGTTCGAAAATCCGGTTTAAGCCTGCCCACGGAGGGCTCAATTGATGTTCATACGTCCATTTCAACCCTCCAGTAGATTCCACAATTTTTTGGAGGTTCTGAAATCTCACATATGCACTCAAGGCGGCGTCTCGTCCATGTCGAGAATATTTGACCCAGAAAAAAACGAGCACGAGGGTCAGTTGTCCAAAACGGGTAACCACGTCCATTTCGACCCTCCAGCAGATTCCACAATTCGATGAAGGTGCTAGAATCACACATATGCATTCAAGGCGGCGTCTCGTCAATTTCGAGAATATTTGACCCAGAAAAAACGAGCACAAGGGTCATTTGTCCAAAACGGGTAACCACGTCCATTTCAACGCTCCAGTAGATTCCACAATTCTTTGGAGGTTCTGAAATCTCACATATGAGTCCAAGGCGGCATGCCGTCCATTTGAGAATATTTGACAATCACACTGCACTGACTGCTTGAGTTCTGGGAGAGTTCGAAGTTTGACGCAAAAGGAGTATGTCATCTGAGTCCGTCGTGGTCATTGGAAAATGAAAAAGAGATTTGCAGTGGCCTTCGGATATACCACAGAGGCAGTTGCGCGTGGCGTTGAGGAGAAACGCCAAAAATTGTCGAAGAAAAAGGAACCTCACGAGAGGAGTCGAACACAGTTGAGTTGACAGTGAATTGACGGCAAACACAAACATTGCAAACATCGATTGAGTCCTCTGCGGGCAGGCTCAAAACGGATTTTCGAACCAGCAAGCCTTCGACTCAAGACTGGCGGACTGCAAGCCTTCTCAAGACTCTCATTGGACACTGGATGCTCATTGGACTCGTCAAGCTACGTTTCCACGCTAATTAAACTGCAGACGTCAAACTTTATCGCTTGCATCGGCATCCGGAACCTCCGGTCGGTGGTCGACACGATGCAAACATAACTCATTGCTTGCTTCAGGGCTCCCAGTCCCTCAACTTTGGTTTGCACCGTACCTCTTCTGTTTGTTTTCTTGAGCCTTGATCTTTATGACGTTACGATGGATAGCCTCGAGGATCGCCCGTATGCTTTTTCTTAATCTCTTGCAGAGCTCCAAGAATCACCGTCTCACAAACACATCTTCTGGATTGCGAAACGTTCAAGTATGTTCCGCTTCCTACCACGTCTTTTCAGCGACATTGTTGACGGTGCTTCTGTATGTTCCAGCTGTTTTAAGTACAGATGACAAGAGCCAGGTACCCTCACCAAAAATTAAAAGATACACTCATCAATTGCCCAGTCTCGACATTCCATGGGCACGTCACACAACTTCCAACCAGTAGTGAGCGCCTTCAGCCATCATGTTCCATCTAGCATTGACGATACTTTGATTCAGCTATATCCCATCGGAGTAGCTGTGTGGTCCGTCGGGCGCAACTATCTCTAAGTCACCGGTATGTCATCTTTCTAAATCTCAATACTCGGCTGAAGCCTTCCTAATCAACAGTTCACCAGTACCATTCTTGGATTTGTTCTACTGGAAGATATCATTCCGTTGGTTTGACCCAGTCAACTCGATGCAACCTGTTAGTCCATATATCCACAGCACATGGTCTGAATATTAGAACGATAGATCTACCGTGCCACGAAACTTTCCTGTGCTCGCCTGCAGTGGATTTGTGCGGAACGAGGTCTGACTCGGAGCAGTAGTTACATCTCCTTTGATTCCAACGACAAATCAACGATGCATATCCATCGGGAAAGCCTCGAAATTGAGCCTCGAATACGCTGGAGCGAAGCGAAGGCATGTCTTGTGGAGTTTAAGATAGTGTCATCTAGCGTGATGTTCCCCGGTGGCGACTCTGAGCAGCCGTTTGATCATAAATCGAACTTGAACACTGAGTCCGACTACACCTTGGGGGCACATGTGTGATTCTAGCACCTCCATCGAATTGTGGAATCTATTGGAGGGTAGAAATGGACATGGTCACCCATTTTGGACAAATGGCCCTCGTACTCGTTCTTTTCTGGGTCAAATATTCTCAAAATCGACGAGACACCGCCTTGGATGCATATGTGTAATTCTAGCACCTTCATCGAATTGTGGAATCCACTGGAGGGTTGAAATGGACGTGGTTACCCGTTTTGGACAAACGACCCTCATGCTGGTGTTTTTTCTGGGTCAAATATTCTCAAAATCGACGAGACGCCGCCTTGGATGCATATGTGTGATTCTAGCACCTTAATCGAATTGTGGAATCTACTGCAGGGTTGAAATGGACCTGGTTACCCGTTCTGGACAATGACCCTCGTGCTCATTTTTTTCTGGGTCAAATATTCTCGAAATGGACGAGACACCGCCTTGGATGCATATGTGTGATTCCAGAACCTCCAAACTATTGTGGAATCTACTGGAGGGTTGAAATGGACGTGGTTACCCGTTTTGGACCACTGACCCTCGTACTCGTGTTTTGCAGGGTCAAATATTCTCGAAATCAACGAGACGCCCCCATCGAAGCATACGTGTGATTCCAGAACCTCCAAAGAATTGTGGAATCTACTGGAGGGTTGAAATGGACGTGGTTACCCCTTTTGGACAAATGACCCTCGTGCTCGTTTTTTTCTGGGTCAAATATTCTCGAAATCGACAAGACTCCGCCTTGGATTCATATGTGTGATTCTAGCACCTCCATCGAATTGTGGAATCTACTGAAGGGTTGAGATGGATGTGGTTACCCATTTTGGACAAACGACCCTCATGCTGGTGTTTTTTCTGGGTCAAATATCCTCAAAATCGACGAGACGCCGCCTTGGATGCATATGTAGGATTCCATAACCTCCAAAGAATTGTGGAATCTACTGGAGGGTTGAAATGGACTTAATTACCTGTTTTGGACAACTGACCATTGTACTCGTTTTTTGCTGGGTCAAATATTCTCGAAATGAACGAGACGCCGTCTTGGATACATATGTAGGATTCCAGAACCTCCAAAGAATTGTGGAATCTACTGAAGGGTTGAAATGGACATAATTACCCGTTTGGACAACTGACCCTTGTACTCGTTTTTTGCTGCGTCAAATATTCTCGGAATAGACGAGACGCCGCCTTGGAGGCATATGTAGGATTCCAGAACCTCCAAAGAATTGTGGAATCCACTGGAGGGTTGAAATGGACATAATCACCCATTTTGGACAAATGACCCTCGTACTCGTTTTTTTCTTGTAGTACTGTATGGGTGGTTGGTTATCCTTACAGAATCCTATGACTTGGGATTGGGCCTCTTCGAGGTGGGTGCTGAACCTTTAGGTCAAGAGGGTCAACACTTTCACACTCATACCAACCTAGGCCGCCGCATTCAACAAAAATCCTCTCAATTGGAAGAGCTTCAAACAAATGGGTCGGATAAGCACAACATATATATTTTACACAAAGTGAAACTACTATAGAACAACCATTCTCCGGCATCTAATGCATTGAACATGTCATCTGTACAAAATCAACGAGAAAAAAAGGGTTCGGTGCCCTTGATTTGGCATTATTTCGATGGAGCCTCGGTTCAGATAGATTCACAAAAGATGATCCCATTGAGAACAAGATTCTGGAGCCAAGGAACGAAATCAAAAGTATTGATCAACAATTTTCACTTTTGTCTTGCAACATTTTGTTTTCACATGTAAACCCAGATATCTTGCCAGTGAAAAGGCACTTGCTTTTGCATGAGGGCAGATTTTGGTTTCGACAAGAGTAACATGAATTATGCCATGAGAATGCAAGGATAATAGCAATGATCATCGTGATTCATCGTGATCACTGGCGAAATCAAGAGCGACCACATGCGAAAACCTGATTAGGGCCATGCCAAAACAAGATTATTTTTGTCCAAAGAGGACACCCATAACGTACGTACGGAAGCCAACACACACCGCTTTGAGTTTATGTTTATGCCTCATGATCATGCGGGGGACAAGTACATAGTCGACCATAGATATAGGATGCGAGATGAAGGGAACAGGGAATGGTGCACAGGGACAGACAGATAGATAGTAGTAGTAAGTACTCGCTCGGCTCGAAAGCTTGGGTGCGCTTCCCAGACTGTCAGAGTCAGACTAGCAGATCCCCAGATTGCCAGAGCTACTAGAGCCCCAGCCTCGGAAAAGGTTAACTAAACCATGGGCCAACGCGGCCGTACACATGGCCAGCTAGATGAGTTACGTATGTACGTATGCGCGTGTACGTGTTCGTGTTCGTGGAGGTGCTGTGTTGGGTTGTTGTGGTGGATGGAGATTGAAGCTGAAGACGGACCAAGCTTACAGTCACGGTCTCGGCGCTCTCAGTTAATTATAAGGGAGCAGCAGGCCAATTTAATGCATCCCATTCTTCACGATGACAGAAGAACGGACACGGGCCCGGGGAAGGGAAGAACAAGGGAGGGAGGATGAAGCTGTGAATGCACTGTCACCGGAGGCACGAGGACGCGAACGCGGACGATATGAGCAGCGCCAGTACATAGTTGAATACAAGCGCTGCGCTGTTAGTTTCAAATTGAATTTTGAGCGCTGGAGCGTTCAATGTTCATCCGCCAGGCAGCTGGCAGTCCGAAGTCGGAAGTCGCATGTGGAGTCGGACGTCAGAAGTCAGAAATCAAAGTCAGTTGGGAGGGGCATTGACTTTGAGAAGATCGGTAGGTGGGTAGGGAGGTAGGGAGGGGAAGACGAGTTTGAGTAAGAAAAGACCAGACGGACATGAGTTCGTGTGTTGCTTGAAGTCCTTCGCGCTCGTGCACCTGAGGGTCGAAGCGCATGTGCAGAACTTCAGAGTATAATTCGAGGCAATCATCGGGGTGGTATGGACGAACTGCCAATACGGAGAGAAAACTTTGATGCACAAGGGGACAAAAAAGAAAGGAATAGAATGATGTTGCCGCTGCGATGGTGAGGACCATTTTTGGTTTGGGTAGCATGGGGATTCCGCAAAGCATAATGCCGAACGAAGCGTTTTGATTTTGAGATTCTGTAAAGGACGAGCTGCTTGCACGGCTATGCCGCCGCCGCCTCCTTCGGCCGCGTGGGGGCAGTCGCTTCGCTTGTGGCCCTGTGGCCGAAAGGAAAAACAAGGACGCATAAGGATGAGGCAGGATGCACGTCCGGGAAGGGAGGCAAGAGAGGGGGACGCACCGTCCACCCACAGAACCAGCACTTCGCGGGCTGTGTGCACTCTTTTATGACGTGCGTGCCGCCGCAGCGGAAGCTATACGACCGTGTGTGAGTACACCAAGTGTTTAGTGTTAGGGACGGGTGAAGATGGGGGAAGGAAGGAGCAAAGAGTAAAGAGGGAAGAGGGAAGGAGTAAAGAGGAAAGACAGGAAAAGATGGAGTAAGAACGGAGGTACGCAGGCGACGCACCACTTCTTCGGCTGCGCATACATCGCCTTGATGCGCTCCGCGCCGGGGTGCGGGAAGTCCTTGCGGAGGTGCCTCTCGGCGCCACACGCGATGAATTTCAGCGGGTGCGGGCAATGGGAGATGTGGCCCTCGCGCCGGCCTTATCAGCACACACGAATCAGCGAGCGCTCCATCCGAGGTCTATGTGGAAGGGAGGGCGGATATACAGTTTGTGCTTAGAGAGATGATAGGCGCGATCAGTTGTGCGCCGAGGTAGGGAGAAGGGACTCGACGCACTAGATGTCGTGGTTTTGTAATCTTCTGGCACGGACTCAGTGGCGAAGGTGCGGAGACAGACGGGGCGGAGGAACGTAGAGGAGAGGACGGATGGTCGGGGGACGCGCAGGGTGAGAGAGGTGGGGACGCGCAGGCGGATGAGCAAGAGCATAATGGTGGGTGAAAAGAGTTGTCGGGATATTGTTCCGATGCTCGGTTTCATGCTCCGACGGCCCGTGATCCGCGCTTCAATGGTTTTGGTTTTACTGAAAATTCGGGCGACACCGCTCAAGTTCGCATAACAATGAACGACGGTGTCTCAAGTTCTTTCTTTAGGGCTGCACATGTTTTTATGGGGACCCAAAATTTCGTTCAACTTCTGGATGCTGGTAGGTGTCACAACGAGGCCCAGTGGCGGATGGTCCGCACCTCACACAATTTGCCGCATTGTAGTGTTTTTATGAGTGAGACGCAGACGCTCGTTCGAATTGAGCCTGGGCCATTTCTCGGTCATCAAAAACCGTTTTTTTATTCACAGTTTGGCGTGCACGGTGCACCTCGTCATTGGATGGTGTTCATCTCTCACTGCATTCAAGGCCCCCCTAGCCTCAGTCTGTCAAGATATGTGTAGGTCTGTCCAGCTCTGTGTAGGGAGCTACACGGGCCCTGTGTAGGACTCCTAGTCCGACCTAAGCACAATTGTGGCAAGATATGTGTAGCCTCCGACTAGATGTGGGTAGGTCACCTAAGCTGTCTCTGTGTAGGCCAGCGTAAGTATGTCTAGATCAGTGTAGGTACCTAAACTCGTCTCCATGCAACTACGTTGGGGTTGATTTCATGTTTCTTCAACCAAACATCGATTTTCAACTCTTTCGGTTTCATTCCGGTCCGCCATCACGCCATCACGCCATCACTGGACATCGGAGATCAACTTTTAACTTTCGGTCTATCAGCTTTTAACTTTTCTGTCGTATTGCCCTCATGGGCTGGATATAGTGTTGTTAAGGACGGAAGAGGTTGGAGCGAGTCTAAGTGCGGAAGTGGGTGTATTCCGAGAAGCTGACATGTGTCTAGGAAGCTACGCAGACTGAGCCTGACATATACATAGCTATGCGCTGCTATACAGAGCTACACAGAGCTACACAGAACTATACGAAGCTACACATAGATTGTATAGGTCACTAGATGGAGGAGGTCTGCCTAGCTGCGCATAGGGACCTAGCCAGAGGCTAAGTCTAGGAAGGCCTTGAACGCAGTGTCTCGGATGAGCTATGCGGGAGTTCCACATCGTTCTTTTGATTCCTGTCCAATACAAGTCCTGTCTTGACGAAGTTCGCAGGTTCTTCTCAGTGATGAAGTTCGGCTTCATTGCTTCACCAACGGAGTCCCAGGTGGGCAAAGAAGACCCCGTCGCGGATGGCTTCCGCACCTGCGTTCAGTGGATTCACGCTTTCAAAGTGATATGTATAAATGCAGGACGCACTCGTTCGAATCGACGGGCCAATCGCCAAAGAGGAGGTTATATGTTTCTTGGGGATGATGGAGGAGGAGGAGGATATATTACCGCAGCGGTGGCAAGCACATTTCGTACACGTTACCGCATAAATTTGCACACTTTAGGAGTAGCTGCGTCATTTTTCCGAAGGCTACGGCTCCTCGTCGGTTCCAAGTCCTACTCCTGCATCCACGGTGAAGGATAGGCTGAGTAAGTTTTCGGGAGTCGTATCAAGCATTTAAAGTGAGTGTGCAAGGCTCGGTAGTGCTTGGTGCGCGTCTGCATTCCATTCACAGGGTTTGACACAAAATTACTGCGCAAGACCCCGCCCATTCGATTCGGGCCCGAGCCATTCTTTTGAAACGTCCTCCTTTTTTTCCTTCGTTGGCATTGACTTTCATGAGATATCGCCACACTGACAGGGTCCTAGGTGATAAATTCACCGCACCAGGGAGGAGGAGGAGGAGGATGTATTACTGTGGAGGTCCCTATAAGGAACAAGCAGGCACTGTACCTACATACACGCATCCAATGTATGCTACAGTCATCAACGGCCCAGTCGCTGTGGAAGCATAAGCACATATAAGTACCTAAACACCTCACGGAAAAGCTTAGAAGATGGGGATGGTGTACAGAATCCTGGAAATCAAGGGGAAGTGGTGAAGGGCTTCTTAAGTACCGCTAGCATATCGCAGACAGTCGTCATGAAGAATCGACCTGTTGGCAAAGACACCAGTTTCAGCGTGAAGTCATAATTCGACAAAGTTCCGCGAGTGGCGACGATTTTTGCCGTACAGTCGAACCACGCGTCAGCACGCCTTTTGTCCGGGATGCACCGACAACAGGACTCATTTTTGTGAAAATATCTCTTGTCTCTAACGTCGGGGCAGATTAGAGGGCAGCATTCGGCAAGCAAGGCTCGGTAGTGCTTGATGCGCATCTGCATTCCATACAAATTCCACATCTTGAGCGTAACAACATTTACTGTGCAAATCCTGCCCGTTCAACTCGGGCCCGAGGCATATCCAAATAGGCGCCACTCGAGGGATAACCGATTGACTTGGTAGATTGACTTGCGCACCAAGCGGAGTTTGAATTTGGCTGGGTTAACTTGTTTTAACTTGCGGGTGATTGACTTGTGCTGGTGCCCTATACTCACCTTTCCCACTATAGATAGATGGCCCAGAACCTGTTCCTGAGCAATCCAGTTGCTCTCAAAGCACTTGGGATGTGCTCGGCACTGTCCTTGGCATTGCTCGGCATCGATTGATCCCATCATTTTGCCGCCGTCATAGGTCTTGGCGTCATCGTCGCCGTTGAAATTGTCGGCGACCATCGTTGGAGTCAAAAAGAAAATAGCTAATGACACTAACTTGCTCTCCGAGATCGCTAGGTGCCTTCTGCTAAGATGATAGGACTGGGGAAGTTTGAAATTGAGTGAATTCCACCCGAGGCAATCCAAGAGGATCGAGTTGGGATGAATCGCGACAGAGGCAGATATGAATGTAGGAGGTTTGTAGGTGAAGAACTGAATGCGTGAAGAGTGGACAACATAGTTTTGACCCGAAATGGTGGATTCATTATCCCATTCTCCGGTTACTAATGCAAGTCAATCGACAAGTCAAGTATTACAGGGCAAGTCAAACTTGTGCAGTACAAGTTACCCTGAAGCAAAGTTGACTTGTGCAGCACAAGTTAACTTGAAGCAAAATTGACTTGTGTATCAAGTTAACTTGGCATAATCCTCGCTGGACCACCATCAACGCAATGCATGAAGGAAATCCACAAGTCATTTCAATCCACTGGTATGTACCTCATTCTCAAGTCAAAGACACCAGTCAATTGGCCCATCAATTATTATGAACCAAGTTAAACCGTTGCCGTACAAGTTAACTTGAACCAAAATTGACTTACGCTTGACAAGTTAACTTGGCGTAGCAAGTGTAATGTTATATTATGGGAGCTTGGCGAGACACGTACTTCTACGTGCTCCTGGAGTCACTGGCTTGGTTTGGGAACACTTTTGAACTTTGGCACAGTCTGCTTCAAGTTCTGCCTTTGTCCGTGTTGTTGTCTACGATGATATCAGTTAAAACATCCACAGGAGGTGCTAAAAAATCACCAACATTTGAACGCGATCTTCGCAAGTAAATCACGGATATCACCTGTGGATTAATGCCCGCAAGCATGTTGACAGGTCCTCGCTCGGCCGGTGCTCCATCGCGGGCGGGATCGTTGTACATATAGCTACGGTTTCCAATGCGAGTTTGAGTTGTGTCATGCCCAACGGCAGTGGGAGCGGTCCCACTCTCATGATAAAGAACACGAGAAATGAGTTCGTATTCCGCCGATCCCAGTTTCAACGTGAGGGGACAGTAGACGTCCCTCAGCACTATATCATCTTCAACTGGTGGGAACGCGGGGAAAACACGAAGAATAAGCGGCCATTCTGTCGATATCGCGACGAGGGTGGCCGCACGGTCATCGCAAATCGCATAAGGGCATACCAAGGAAGGGACTCGTGTTGAGTACTTTGCAGATCATCCACGTCGAGTTCCGTAGGCCAAGTTAACTTGTCGCAAGTTCAGTTTCGTACAAGAGCAAGTTAACTTGCCAGTTGACTTGCATTTTGACTGGTATGAACAAATTAGCTTAAAATGAGAACCATACAGAGAGAAAATGTATCTTGAGATAGTGAAACACTTCATAGATCATGAACGTGGCCGGTTCACAAAATTGTATGCAACCAGGAGAGGACATTAGTGGTTTACCCGCATCTATCGAGTTTCTCTTCCATTTCACATTCAAATAGCGAGCAATAATTAACAGAGAGTCTTGGAGGCATTAAGGCTAGTTGTATTAGCGCAAGTCAATGATCGGACCAAAAACTGGCCTTTAGCATACCAGACATTACCGGCAAATGCCGAAATCTTGCGCCAAGTGCATGTAATTTTCAAGAAAAGCCACAGAACTTAGTGTGTAGCCTCGTAATATACAGTTACTGACCTTATCTCAAATATGAATCGGACTGAAGACCGGGAATGTGCCCAAGTCAACACCCGACAAATTGACTTGCGCATCACAAATGTGACGTGCACGTCAAAATGTTGACTTGTGGCGTCGACAAATTGACTTGCGCACCCAAACCCATGTGCAAGTTAAAACAAGTCAATCTGCGCGGGCGCAAGTAAATATGGCAAGTCAAAAAGTGAACCCTCGGCGCCACCCTTTTTCTTTCTGGTGTTGTTCCGAATTTCTCTCCTGCATTCCAAAAATTGGTGTCATTTACTCCTGGGGTACCTCCTCGGTGGCTCCTCGAACACGGGGTCGATCCGTTCCTGTCCGCAAGTTGGTGTTAAATCTGCTTTGATTTCGGGGGTTCTTACGCAATAATTGGAAGGCCCGGTGCGTCATGCATACTCTGCATTCCATGTCACGTGACAACTCTGGTGTGTGCAGACCCTGCCCGCTCGACTCGGGCCCGAACCTTTCCAATTCCCGGGTGAGCATTTTTTTTCGTCACCCAACGTCTAGTGTCCTACCCTCAGACCATCTTTCAGTGGGTTAATTTTCCAAACATCCGAATGGAACTTCGAGCCGGGTCAATTACTGTAAGTAAACACCGATGATTGCAAAGGTCATAGGAAGGTCAAATTCAGTGGGCAAGGCTCGGTAGCGCGTGGTGCGCATCTGCACTCCATATTCTTCAAGTGTTTGAATTTCTGCAGAGCCCGCCCGATCGATTCGGGCCCGAGCCATTTTCGAGCGGTCAACATTTTTTCTTCTTTTGCCGATTGTCCCAATTCCCTCTCAGACTTGCGACGCCGGGAAGCAAATTCAATTCACATTCCCTTGTCTAGGATACTTACACCGATGACCTATCTCGCTTCCGATGCTGCAAAAATCAAGAAAACTTCCTTGTTGTGGGATCTCGGGATACCTCTGCATTCGAAACGCAGGAAACCGAGGGTGTTGATCTCCATACAAATATTTGTGGGGATACCTGAAAGGTCCGGAGAGGACAGACATGTGACCCAAAGGATCTCCAACGCTAACTGTCGGATCATAGATCCGATCATCGGAACTTTATCCCGATGACTCTCGTTCACTCCCACCGCGCCGCGAAAATTCACCTTCCCGTCTGCATTCTTACGCGCCGTCTGTCTGCCCGTTTTTAACGGTGGATTCCGAGCACGGGGGGAGATGCGAAGCTCGGTCCCTTGGTCTTTATTTCGGCGCACGAGGACGAATCATTCGGGCCAAGTTGGTAGGTAGGTAGGTAGGTAGGTAGCATTACACGGCACGGTCCCGCTCAGGAACACCGGTTTCAGGAACTATCCCGGAGTACTACAGGCTTTATGTACCCCATCGTCCCTGACCTCCATTTATCTTCTGAGCCGAGCTCACGCACCCAGTTTCCCGTCACGCTGTAGAACCCAGTCGACATATAGAAGCAAAAAATTAGTTAGAAGAACAAACAATACTACCTCTATTCAGTCAGCCAACCGATGCACAGGCTCCGCGTAGAAAACCTTAAGAACATCATAAGCAAATTTCGCCACGAGAGCGATAGTTAAGCGTTCAAGTTTGATTGTGGCACATTATGTCAGTATGTTACAATGTAAAGATCGACGTTAGGGCATCTGAACAGATTCGAACATCAGCTGCCGCGGAACCTAAATGGGGACGGATCATTGCTTCTTCAAAGGTTCTTTCCCACCAGATCGAGATCCAGATTGTTCCTCCAGATTGTTCCCGATGTACTGCGCTTTCCAATGTCAATTCACTCACCCCGCGTGTTCTCAACTCGTTCCATTCCCCGACTCGACTCTTCACTGCATACCGAGTTTCCATCCTTGGTCCATGACTCCCAACCTGTTACTTTGCCGGGGACGTCCAAGCCAGCGCCGGCCGCGAACTCACGCGATAATTTCACGGCAAGCTTTCTGTTTCTCACTGCTTCATCCTCATCAGAATCCAGGTGCGTTCTAATTTCTTTTCTGATGTCGCCTAATGTCGCATGGTGATTGTTCTTATCAATTCTTCGTCTGTTAAGTACTCCTTCACTCCCTCGGTTTGCCCTCGGTCTCACTGTCTTTGGCCCCAACTTTCCCTCTTTCATTTCTTCTTCATGATTCTTGACGGCCACGACAGCTCGGGGGAGTACAACGACGAGGAATTTATCGCCCATCTTGCTGGTCTTGACCTCGACGCACTCGACCAAAACCCCTCGCCCACTCCACCGCCACCCAGAACTCCATCCCCCCGTCCACCGCCGTAAACCGACGCCCGCCACACGTTCCCTGCGGAACGCCCCTGCTCTGGACCTCTCACCTCGACTCCCAGGTCTCCTGTTTGTTACTTCAGCTCCCCCACTCAGTGCGGGTACACCCCAGATTGGTCTGGTCGCTCTCCCTCCGTAGCCCACACTATACTTATCTTGTTCACCAGGGCAACTGCGGGCTGCGCTACCCAATGTGTGCCCCGCGCGTTCGTTCGCACCGTTCAAGGCAGTTCCAAGAAAAAGAAGAAGAAATCGAATAAAAAAAAAGCCGCCTACGTGATCTTTTGTGGCAGGCGCTACGGTGTCTTCCTGACATGGTATTTCTCCATTCTCTTGCGTCTTTCTTACTTGTTGACCTCATTTCTAGGAACGAAACTGAGCGCCTTGTTTCCGGTGTCAGCTGCTGCATTTTTCGCGGCTACGACTCGGTCCAGGACGCCCACGCGGCTTTCGAATACGCGCGCGCACGCTCGTGGTTACGCCTTTCCGACGCTATGCCAACTGCGGCGCCGATCCCTGCGCTCCCGCGGCCTATCGACTACGACGCGTCGTCCAACCCTCTCAATGGTCCCGAGACGTTGGATGACTTTTGGTTTGTTGTGTATCGCGGCATCTGCCCCGGCGTATATCGTTCGCAGTGCGTGATATCTCCCTCAGCGTCGTCATTAGCTAATAGTTTTCTAGTCTTGAGTGCCAGCTGAATACCCTCGGAGTCAAGGGTGCGTTACACCAATCCATCGAAGGCAAGGACGCTGCCGTTGCCAAGTATCTCGCCGCAGTGGGTCAGGGTAACGTCGCTGTGGTCTCCCCTCCATATGAAGATCCATTCCTGTAGTTGCATTTACTCTTTTTGTAACGTACCATGTCGTCTTGATCCAATGTTTTTTGTTGCTCCATACGGCGTGAATCAGAAAGAGAAATAAAGAAATAAACAGCAAGAACCTCGTGAAGAGATAGCTCTGCCTACGCCCGGCCCGTTGCGAACGCACAGAATAGACGTGTGAACCTATGCCAGGATAGGCAAGATGCGAACTTGCCACGCTCGCTAATTTCTAGATACTTCAGTGGTATGTTTCTTGGGCCCCAAATCCAAATCTGAAACGGCAGAAACCCTCTATTTCCTTTGTTCTCCTCCAAATAAAATCAATCCTCGCCCATGCATTTTCCTTTGATTTTATAGGAATTGTTTGAGTGATCGGTCGTGCGAACTTGCCACAAAATAGGCAAGATGCGAACTTGCCACGCTCGCTGATTTCTAAATATTTTAGTGGTACGTTCCCTTGGCCCCTAAATCCAAATCTGAATTGGCAGAAACCTTCTACTTCATCTGCTCTCTTCCAAATAAAATTAAACCTCGCCCGTACATTTTCCTTTGCTTTTATATGAATTGTATGAGTGATCGGTCGTGCGAACTTGTCACACACGTCCAATTTGTGCGTCATCCGTTGTTCTCAACTACTCGTGGCTGACATAAGTGATGGACGGTGGTGGTTCTCAGGATTCAGGCCACCGAATTGCCCCAAATAACTTATGGACCGAAAATATGAGCGAATAGAAGAGATTTGGGTATATTGACAGACTTCCAAAAAAGGAAATTGTGAAGATATAGCACATTTTTGCTCAGAGTGTGAAACCAACTTTTTTTAGCACTACTCTGAGTAAGAACTGTTTGGATAGGCTGAAAGTACTCGTTAAGTAGTGGAGAATACCATTTTGGATCATATCAATAGCTGGTGATTTGAGCTCACAATCGCCCTCACAAGATGGTCATTTTTGCCTTTTTTCGCCCAAATTTAGCATTTTTTGCTGAAAATGACCATCTTGTGAGGGCGATTGTGAGCTCAAATCACCAGCTATTGATATGATCCAAAATGGTATTCTCCACTACTTAACGAGTACTTTCAGCCTATCCAAACAGTTCTTACTCAGAGTGGCGCTAAAAAAAGTTGGTTTCACACTCTGAGCAAAAATGTGCTATATCTTCACAATTTCCTTTTTTGGAAGTCTGTCAATATACCCAAATCTCTTCTATTCGCTCATATTTTCGGTCCATAAGTTATTTGGGGCAATTCGGTGGCCTGAATCCTGAGAACCACCACCGTCCATCACTTATGTCAGCCACGAGTACAATCTTACCCACATTCGACCGTTCACCCTGTTCCACACTCTTCACCCACTGACCTTCATCAACAATTACCTCTCTTGACCTCTCCTGCGCCCGCTCCCTCTTTCTAGGCCCACTAACTTTCGCCTTTGTCCTGAAATTCGCTCAACGACGCTGCGAACTTGTCACACCAACCCTCTGATACGCTTGAGATTCATTTGTCCCTTGTTCACCCTATCCATAAAACAAGTAACCCTGGTGGCTTTGCAACATCACAGGGTGTATTTAACCAAAGTGCGTGTCTGCAACTCGCTTTCAAAGAGACCTCTGACCATCTTTATTTTGCCCCCCCTGCGAACTCACCACGCTATCTCCTGGTCAGATTTGCAGGCCATTCTCGCTATCTCCGCCACACGCTGATCTACGGAGCATATCAATTCATATTACTATATGCTATGAATCTACTAAGCTGCTGCTGCCACTCTTTGGGATTGGCGCTGAAATTGTACTCTAGGCCCACCTCCACCGCTCATTTAGCCGAGATCATTGTCATTTGTTGATCAACGGGGAGCTTCGCAGTGAGAACAAGGCGCTTCGAAAAGAGCTCGGTGCACTTCAAAAAGATTTCACTGCTCTCCAGGCTCAGCTGACTCGTCTCGAGATCAACACCCCGGCGCCCCTCCGCAGCTCCTCGCATTCCTCCCATTCTAAAGCCCCGGACCTGCCCTCTGTACGCACGCGTCATTCCTTGCCTGTTCTTCGGTCTCGTTCTCCGACGCTCGATCCTCCCTCAAAACGGCGTAAATTCCACGAAGGTGGCGGGTTTCTGACCGTGGGGCCTTTCCCCGCGTCGCAGCTGTCTCCGACCGATATTTTTGTTTCTCTCGTTGACGGGGCACTCCCCACCTTCCGTTTCACGGACTTGTACTCAGTTACTCTCGACCCCGTCTTTCCCTATCACCTCCGCGTGACTCTGAAGTCAGCGGTCGATGTCCAATCCTTACTGAAGGCGTGGGGCACGGGTGCACGCACAGTGGGAATGGAGGAGATGAATTCAGATGGCTCTAATGAGCCCAAACCCCTCACTAAACGGGACTCCCAACCGTCAGCCTCTTATCGTGGGAGTAAAAGCCATCGCGGTCACAACTCTGTGCATGGTCGCAGTTAGTTAATTAATGTTACGCAGTTCCGGTTGTGAATTAATATGTGTATCTCAATGTGATATCACTGAACACTCGACCGCTGTCACCGTCGGATCGTTCGGGATGCTTGCCGTCGTTTTACTCCTCTCGGTGTTCGGGTCGCCTGCGATGTTTGCGTTCCATTGCGTCATGTTTTGCGCTTCATCGACGCCTCATCTAACTGCCCTTGCTTCTGTACTGTATAACCCTTCCGGCCTGCCGTGCACTGTGTTTCACTGGGATTTTTATCATGGTTCTTGATCGAGGATACTGTCGCGCTGTGCTGCTGTTTCGGAATCAGTTCTTGCTCTGGGAGGAAGAGATCATCTGTTAGATGTGGACCTTCTTCGGAAGTTGAACACGCTGATGGTGATTGTCCTGCTCTTGGACTCAATATTTGCCAGCTGTGGACCTTCCTCGGAAGTTGAACACATTGACTCGTGGTTGTGTCGTGCATGCATTCTGCAAAGGGACAGCCATACGACAGCTTTCTGTGGGCTGGTGGGCACTGGGGATTTTTACCTGGGAGGAGGGAACTCCTCCTGTACACTTGTGCATACCGCTTGTGGTCAGGTCCCACAGGGTTCTATCCAGATGTCCTGCCATTCAAATGGCTGGTCAGTCTATGGTTTGCCAGTGTCTTGTATGTACGACCCCCTGGAATGGTGTGTGCTCCGTTGGCATCCTGTAGCTACATGTAAGGATAACCACCCGTACATTACTACTTGTTTGTCTTTGGTAAACTCGTTGTTCAGACATTTGGACCATGCGAGTATAATAAATCCCCCCCCCCCCCCCATTATTTATTTATGTCTGCATTTTTCTTTTGCTCCCCGCAATAAGCGCCACGCAGCG
Organism: Mycena leptocephala; assembly: GCA_029378395.1. Classification (NCBI taxonomy): domain Eukaryota; kingdom Fungi; phylum Basidiomycota; class Agaricomycetes; order Agaricales; family Mycenaceae; genus Mycena; species Mycena leptocephala. The sequence continues at coordinate 668,135 of JARJLF010000019.1, forward strand.
GCCTAGCGAGGGACAAAGAGGGGTCCACCGTCCACGGGTCTTCCCGCGTTAGACAACATTAAATCACTGGAATAAGCTTCAAGAAATAAATAGGTCCAAAGAAAAAATGATTTACAGCCCCACGCAGTGGGCCCCCGTGGTGAATGGAGGCTCCACGCAGTGGACCCAGCGGTAAGCATCTGGGGGGGTCTCCCCCGCGCTAAATTCAATAATTGATTACACAGCGATAAAGCTGAAAAAGCGATGAAAACCCTTAGTAACATTACTTTCTGGCCGTCATGCAAAAGGAGGGGGGTCTGGGGCGAACCACGTTTCACCAAGTAAACTAGTGTCCAAATCTACGGAAGAACACTCAAAAGAGAAATATGTCACGTGACTGTGAAAATGTGCTCAATTGCGGCTTGTTCTTTGGCCGCCAACGCACCAACTCTTGGACTCCAAAAAAATATGGGTGGCCGCATAAAGTGTAAGGAGCAATTTTTACCAATGTTAGCTCGAATCGAGTTGTCCAGAGGGTCACGGCACGTATAATCGCGCGTACCATTGTCTGAAAATATTTATCGAGAACACTTTTCAACACATTGAACCCATATCAGCTCATTACAGACCCCTAGAGATGCTACAATCAAATGCAGCCTTCGGCACGTGCACGACGTGTTGAAGGTAAATTTCAAAGCACTTTTTGGCGACCGACAACAAATAGATAATTTATGCCACACGTGACTGTGGTAAATTACATTGCAATTTACATCCCGATTTATTCCCCAACCCTACCCCAGATTCTGGATTCAGAGAAGACGAAGGAAGGGCAGAGAACAATTTCATAAGCAGAATTATGAATCTACGGACGGCAATCATCGGCACAAGCAGCGGCCGAAGAAAGCCGAAGCATTTTGGCGGGAGAGAAAGGTGATTACGCGAAATCTGCTGACGAAAATGTGATTTACTGCAAAAACGAAAATTAGGGCTCACATAAGACCCGTATAAAGAAGGTACGGCCGACAAGCGGCACAGCCCGTGACCATCTCGCGGAAAATTCCTGAAGAAATGTCTCTGCATAACTGTTTTGTGTTTTGTGTCCCGGGCTAAACCGTCTCGCGGCCTAGTGGTGCCAGACTTGCTGTGAAGGTACCTTGTGGACACAAGGTTTTCCGGTCTTCTGTGTGTCAGGTGTGTCACCTTGGCTTCACCAAGAAAGTAGCAGCCATTGCAGACTGAACATTTTTTGTGTCTGGTTTGATGCATTATAATTTTCCGTTGTTGTTATGCTATCCGTGAACACAGACTTCTCCGTTGAATCAAGATTGAAAGTAGAGCCCATTAGCTTGGGAGAGGTGACTTCGGTGCTGTCTCAAGTCTGCCACAAGTTAAAGAAAAAATCTGTTGAACAACTCTTTTTGCCATCTATACTTGGAGGAAATCTGGAGAAAAGAATGAGCGAGTGCAGAGTGTGATAGAACCCATGAAATCTCCTGAAGACGAGGCAGCTTGGACGGGTTTCTCCAGGAAATATCCAGATGGGGGACAGCCTGAGAATCGTGCAGCAACATTCGAGATTTATAGAAGACGGTCGCAGGTACTCAGACAGAAGCACTGTTGAAGGTGGAGAGCAAGGAAAGGACAAACATAAGCGGGATTATGAGGCTGGTCCCGGCCATCAGCCAAGCCGAAGCATTTTGGCGGGGAGGAAAAGGCAATGACGCGAAAAACGCTGACGAAAATGTGATCGTCTGTGAGTCCTGAAAATCAGGCGCTATAAGACCCGGACATAAAGGTCACGGGAACCTTACGGTAGCGGGAATTTTGCGAGGAGCACTAGGGTTTGGCCAATGGGCAGAATAATATTTCGAGCCCAGCATGGTTGGATGCAGCTGATCGATATGCAAATATTTCCAACCATGCTATTACACAGCATTTGTCTGTCCCATCCTTGATAAAAATGTTTTTTCTCGCACCTCAAATCACCCGCACCTTGCCTGCGATCGCCTTCCTAACAGCACCACAGCCACTGATCGGATCAAATATCTTCACCTCCTTGTTCCGAAAACGGCAATTTTCAGTATCATTGCCTCCCTTGAGCGCATTTCAGCTCGCAACAGTCTCAATCAGTTTAGGGATTCTTCCTTACATGTTGCCAAATGATTCTAGTCAGTAAGCACCTCTCGCTACTGTGTGTTGACTCTCATGTGCGTCCAAATAAGAAAAGCCATCTTCATCGGATTCTTGATTGCCCGTAATTGCCATGCCGCAGATGACGGGTTTTGAGATCATCTATATCCACTGTATTTGAATACAGAGTAATCTGCCCCATCAGATTAAATTTGACACAGGATTTGGTGAACTCTAGTATTTGGGGAACTCCGAATTTGCAGCCGTAGCCACAGTTTGCGATAATGGCTCTTTGGTTTTTTGTTAGAGGTATACCGACTATGAGTACCTCTCCTAACAGAACTTGCAAAGTGTTCCATGGACATGAGGATAATGAGAACCAGTACTCCAGCAAATAACTAGATTTATCCATGTTCTAGCACCCATTATGACCTCAGATTTTCGGTTCATGTGCACAATTCCTTGTAGGATGTGCTATCCCAGTGCACTGCAACCACAAATTGACGTATGTGTCATGTATCACTAGTTTCAAGTAGATATTATGTGGGGATTGCTGTGTTTGATATAGAATTTGGTGCAGGAATTGAATCAAATGGCTTTCTGGCAATTCAGTGGTTGATCCTAACAAAATTTGCACTCAGACAGATACGGTAGGCAAATTGAAGACCATTCAAAGTGGCCGGATCTTCCCAGGCTGGACTTCCGTGAAAGACTTAAAACAGTTCACCAAGCATGCCTGCATGCAATCTAACAGCCCATTTATTTTTTTGAAGATACGTATAGACTACCCTGATTCTTCCAAATGAAATTCCGAGACACAACCTCAAACCCACGGTGAAATTGCGAATTTTGCAGCAAAAGAAGGAGGTTGCCAGCAAGTTGGCCATTCAACATTGAATTGGGAGATGTGTGTAGTCAAAGGAGCCATTCTAATGCATTTGTTGGGTCACAGGGAAGTATAAAAAGACATTACAAAAAGATTTTGAAGGATTCATGAATGAACACTGTGCAGAGGTCTGATGCTATCTAGGAAAACTTTGTCAATTGTCGAAATTGAGCTGAACAACAATGTCTCCCAGATTTAGATGCATTTGTTATATGTTATACCAATGACAGAACCAGATTTTTTGAGCATATAAGAAATGCAAAGCATAGAGGTCTCCTAGTGTAGTGGACTTGCTGATCCCAAAATGAATATAATTAATGATTTTCCACAGTGGCCTCAAAGTGCACAAACGGTATGGAACATATGCTATGCTATGGCATATGCATGACAATGCATATGGGATGGATAGAAGCAAACTCGTTCCTTTAAGAAATCCTCCAGAACTTTCAGGATGTATTTGCCGCCATTGTAGGTCCGTAAATCGCCAGTTTCACACCAAACTGAGTCTCCACCGCCACCAGCCATAATTTAAAGATGGTGAATACCTCACTTTTGCGCCGCAGATAGAAAACCCATTTGTAGCGCCCATATTCGTCGGTGAGGGCAAAGACGTAGCTAGGGCCACCCTTCGGCCGAACGGGAGCAGGACCCCACAGATCAGAATGAACGCGACCGAGCAGACGCGTGGCTTTAGGCATTTTGGAAAGGGGGAAAAGATGCTCGATGGAGCTTTCCGGGCATGCAAGCTTCGCATACGGGAGGTTCCGCGTTAAGATCTGCTGTGGAAATCCGAATACCGTTCCGCAAATTTCCACGAACGAGCACGAATGGCCGGATAATCAAGATGGCCAAGACGATAATGAAGGAGCTCGAGCGGGGGTAGATGGGAGGTAACGGTGGAAAATGATGATTCCGATCGTGGAAGAGTGTCGAGGTGATGGAGGCGATCTCCACGTTTCGTGCCACAGTAAATGCGTTGGAAATTATGTTCCGAAGAAGTGCGCCCAGGTTATCTTTGCGGAAAACAACGCATCGGCCATGTCCAAATAAGGTGTACTCAATGCTTGCTCTCGCGATACTGAGATCAGTACATTGAGCCCTTAGAAATGAACGGACGGGAAAAATCGTTGCCACGGAGACCGTAACCGTATATATGAAACGACACATGCCCACATTGAAGTACTGGATATCGAAAATTTACGCTTAGCCCTGACCCTCGCGTCGCGATGTTCGATGCTGGTGCGTAATTCATTGTAAATGATGAGAACAATGTCAACTAATCACCCCCCGGGAATCAGCACAAATCAAAATTTTGAATCGTTATCGTGAAAAAATCGCTTCACCTGGTATTCTAACCTTGAGAATTGAGAATCACCACTACAACTGCGCAATGTAAGAATAACATCGCCGGTTGACGAAGGTTTACGTTTTGCAGCTGCCACGAGATCTTCAGTCATCCGTACATCCTCAACTGTGGTCACTCCTTTTGCGCGCTGTGTATTTTGCACCACATGTTCTCCAACCTAAATTCAGGCTCTGGTCGCTGGCACGAGCTCCCGGGTCAGTTCATACTTGGAGTAATATCAGAGTTTTCACTGACAAGGAGAAAAGCATGCCCGTTGTGTAGAGCACCGATTTTCTTCTCGTGTCCGCAAGGCCAATTTTTCTTACTCACACAGAATCGTGTGGTAGCCAGCGCATGTGTCGAGATTGTTGAAATTTTGAGATCAGAAAGCAAAAAAATCGCACCGGAGGACCCCCGGTGGAGCGCAGCATACAGAGCCGCAAAAAGCTGTGACGAGTGGGCCGAAAAACAAGTGTAATTTTTTTCAACGCCATTGAGAGCGCCGCTCATCAACGTTGCAGGGAGGGAAAACGTGAGATGCATAACGTTCGAACTATTTGGAAGAATGGGCTGGGCGCAAACGATTGCCTCATGATGAAGCATAGGCTAGGCTCACTCTTCAACTTACATACAGTTGCTGAGCGGATTTAAGCTTTTCCCATCAACAGACCTTATGAGACGCCACAGGCGTACCATCCACCATCGCCTGTGATAAGTTAAACTATCAGTTACCCGTGCATCGCTGCGGTGGGATCAGTGAAATTTGAGAATTGAAGTGATTCAAAGAACTTGAATTGTGTGCATGATAACAGTTGGTTCTTGGTTGGTTCCGGTCATGCGATGGGAAGTGTCGAATTTGTCTAATGGTGAAAGTCGCCGCTCGTCGTGAACCATCGGCCGAGGACAGGACATTGAAGGGGAAGATACTGGATAATTTCATTCAATTCGACAGGGGGTGTGACGCGTGACATTTTGAACCAATTCGTCACCTCGTCAGCCCCGGAAATGAGCGTGACAAGGACCAAAAATTTGTCGGAGCCTCAAATCGTTTCCAGATGATACTGGTACTTCATATCTTGGTTCTGACTATTTTCCCACTTGTTTGGGCGTCTGCACTCCATAAAAGCACCTCTGCATACTTCTGCATGCTTTGCGCCTTGATTTCGCTTGATTTGGTCAAAATTTGGCTGGAAAATTGTCTTCCGCAACGAAAATGTGATGAAAATGGGTTTTACAACTAATTTTGGGGCTTCTGGACGTACGGGATTACTTTTGGGAATCTTGGAGCCATTTTCTGGGGCAACCGTGACAAAAAACATAATCGTCAACTGCCTTGGTGACATGTGACAACGACCAAAGCCCTGTGACGCGTGACTGACGAATTGAACGTAAAGATACAGTATTGTCTGTGAATGGGGCCAAATCCGGGTGCTGGTGTGTAGCTGGTGGGCTAAAATCTCAGAATATATTAGCGAATCAGAGCCCAAGCAAAATCTCGGCTATTTGTGCTCTAAGGGTCCCTGGGGCAGGTTCTTAAGCCTTAATTGCCAACACTGACAAGCTGGGAATTATATGGCCAGAACGGCGATACAGTATCTTCGCATTCACATGCGGTCTGAGCAGTGATGAGAGGTTTCTCCAGACGCTCAGCCCAGAGAACACGAATGAGGCTGTTCTATGCCTTGCCCTTACATCCCTTTGACCTTTCGGCGATCACTGCTGTTGTGCCTTTCTTTCAGCGAGGACCAGATAGAGCTGGTGCGAATCCAGAATTGTCTGTCCTTGTAATGACGTGATTGGCCCGCCGACTTCAGGTCATCCTTGAGTTCGTTTGACTCGTTTTTGAAACCAATCGGGGAATGGCACTCGTGCCTCAGATCCGGGAGCATTTTTATTGGGATCTGTGTGTCAGGTTCCTCACCGATTCCGCCGCTCAAAAAAATTAAGTCAAGTCATTTTCATTTTCTACATCGATAATAAAGCCCAGAGGAGATGTATCCGATGTATTTAAAGCAGAAGGAAGTGGGGGAGCAGCGGCATCGGAGGCCGCATTCGGCTGTACACGCGCTCGGTCAATGACCCCGCGACCGCGAGATGTGCTCGAAGCTGTGGCGACAGGGACTTCTGCTCTTGCAGATGGTGAAGTGCGCGCGGTTCGCGCGGAGGGTGCGGTCTGCGCGTCGATGTCGTGTCACGCAGAGGGTGCGGTCTGTGCATCGACGTCGCGTCGCGCAGTCCCGGGGTAGGAATGGTGGGCCGTATCAGCGGGCGCAACCTGGGTTATCATCAATACACTTGAGTCTCGGCGGAAAATGAACAGGCACTGCATTTGCGAACGGCTCTACCAGCTCATTTCGATGCTCTCCATTGCGCACTGATTGAGTGGGATTCTCGGTCGCAGGTGGCGGTTAAGACACAGGGAGGGGAGTGGAAGGATGGATTTGAGCACCCCAGAAGCCACGGCGTGTACTGGTTGCGTGGAAGATTCGTCCTTTGGCTTGTTTTTGGAGCCTTTTGGCAGTCCGCGCCTACGTTTTGGTGGTGGCTCCGGTTAGTGATGTTCAGGGCCCGGCTTCAAGCCCTAGGCAGACCAGGCCAGGCCCTGCTAATCCCAAGTCAGGCTGGGCCCACCGCAAGGCTTGAGCGGGATCAGGGCTCGGGCCTGGGAAGTCTCAGGCCCAGGGCTTGGGCTTGGAGCCTGGCTGTATGAAAAGTTAAGTTTTGCGCGCAAAAGTAAACCATGGCACTCCAGGTAGGTGTTTGACTTACTCTATATGTTTTAGAGGACATTTTCCAGCTTCTGGAGCGTTCAGTTATCAAGTTTAGACCGGCCAAAATAGAATTTCTGGTTCTATTGGTTAGACAGTATCAAATAAATCGATCCATTGAATGGAATTGACTCACATATCATCCAAACGACTGTTGCTACCACCAGGGTGTTAAATACTCGCCCTCTGCCTCAGGCCCGACCAAGCTCCGGGCCTAGGGCTTCAAGCCCTGGTCGCGGGCTTGGGCTTGGGCTTCAGAAATCTCAAGCCCAAGCCCGCGCATGCCGGGCCCAAGCAGCGGCTTCCAGGCCAGGCCGGGCCCTGAACATTACTAGCTCCGGTGCGGATCCAGAAGCTTCAGAGACGCCCAAATGAGGCTGGGGGGATGTAGGAAACAAACTTGAGGAGGTTGGAGTCCGGCCATAGCCACCATAATCTTCAGCCAGGTAGGGAGCGAGAATGAACGGACGAGCCTCGTAAAAACGATGCCCAGTCAGCGAGTGTGCTCAGGCACAGCTTCGATCAAAACCCGACCTGCATTTTGGCCAATATTCTTAGCTAATATCGATACGGCAGTATCTACCCACAGCATCAGTAACTACAACCGCAACCACCACCACCCCGGTTTTGTCGTTCCGTCCCGCTGAGCTCTGGCACACTGCGGGTCGAAGATATTGCCTTGTGGTCACCCCCCTGCCTATTCATTGCCCCCTGCCCATTGCCCCCACTGCGTCCCACCCACCTAACTCAGCTGAGAGTATGCTGTATGTGCCAGATGTTATCGTGTAGGTCCACAGCATCTACGAACACTAATGTCTGTCTGGCTTTACAATAAATAAGCCTAAACTCAGATCAGCGTAGATGAGGTAGTCGTGGAAGGTGAGGGTAGCTCCTAAACTCAGCTGCACAGACCTAGATACCTTTAATGTTTTTCGCCTCGCAGATTGCTTCAATCCATGAACGGCCTGGCAAGTTATTTTGAGACCTAGTTTAACCTCACATTCTGTGCGTTGGATCCTCATGCAGTACCAAAGACAGTTGTCATGCAGTTTGAACAGTGTTCTGGAAATCATGGAACACTTATCATCCAATATCTGATAACAATCCTTCCCCTTGCGTAGGTGGCTACAACACTGACAAAAAGATCTGCAGACAGACCTACCTGTGCACCTGCCGAGCCAGCAGACTCCACAGACTATTTCTAGGCCTAGCCTCAATATCAGAACTTCTATTCTACACTCTGAGTCTAGAAGGTCGGACGCAGTGACGCCCACACTTAACTTTGAATCATCCAATAACACTGCGCATCCAGCTCATGCTGTCTCTCCGAGCTCCACAAACAACCCCATATCATCTCAGACTCACCCATCCTTGTTCAAGCCATCTTCGCGCCGACACACTGCGCTCGTCTATTTTTTTCTGTGGATTTGGTGGATGGATTATGTAATGGGATCAGTCGGATATCCCGAGTTGCGCCGGTTTTATGGTCCGGCGGAATTATGCGCCTGTTTTGCGTTGTCGATTGACGAGTCGTCAACGGTGAACCAGGCATTATCTTTTCATAGTTGACATTTTACTTGGGTTCGTCGAGGTACATGTACCTAAGGATTTTATGTCCGTAGACGAATATCACATTGTTAAATTAACTTGCCCAGGGACATCCTCGCAACTGAGAGTTTGTAAGATGATGATGATTGGCAGCGCGGTCAATTTTGCACGCCATAATGCGTCTGAAGCTGCTCAAGACACTTACTAATTAGTTTCCTTCTCCATAATTCCAAGCCCATCGTCGAAATCATCATCCCCAGAGCTGGCATGCTCAAGGTCCAGGATCAGGAGTTTCTTGCTTTTCCCTTTGTGAACCGCACCCAGATTGTTGAGGCCGATTTTTGCGCGGAGCGACACCATATACTGTATTTATAGGTCAGCTGTGGATTCCGCAAATATATTGAATGTGTAGAGACTCACCTGATCCGTCACAATAATACTCACTGACACTTGGATCTTTTTCTTCTTCTGAACACCCGTCATGTCCTCCAAACAACCCTCCCAGTCCTTGGCCGACCCAAGATTGATTGCGGGTGCCTTTACCGCCGCGTTTGAAAGCTTGCACGACAGCAGAGGCTTTTTAGGGATATCTGCGCAGCCAATAGTCCCATATATGACAGCGAGAGCTTCATCAAACAAAGTGCTGTGCTTGAGGATCTCGCGCTGAGTTCCGCATTGGTTGCCTGCGGAATCATAAGCACCAGCCCTTCCGGTCCAATTAGTATATCGAACGAATAAAGATGATCTTGTTACGCACTACGATTAGGATCCGGCTCATCGTCCTCTGCTTTCTTCTGCTTCTTTTTTGCGAGCTTCTTTTCTTGGTCGGGAGTTCTTCATCAGAAGCATCGCTTAGAGACGGGCTGTCCTGGGTTCTCTTAGTACCCTTCGACGAGATGGCATGTTCCAAAGACTGCGTGAGATCCGAATCAGAGTCCTGTCCTCCCGGGACATAGACGTCACTGCTGTGATCTTGCGGCGGATCAGGGTTCTCGCGGTCGGACTGAGTACTAGGGTTGGACGTGGCCGTCTGGCGATGTACCGGCCTTCAAGCACCTGTCCGTAGATAGTTTCAATAATATAGGAGTTCAATATACGCTCCTTGACTCTGAACGTGTCCGACCATTCCGGCAAGATCTTCTTCGTGGTGAGGAAAGTTTTCTGGGGCTTCGGGTCGAGGACTTGGACCAAATCCCCGGCCGCAAACACCACCTCGACAGCCTTTGAGTTAGCCACGCGGTCGTCGGACGCTGCCTTCCGTGCGGCACCGTGCTTCACAGCGCGAGAATAGCCGTCGAAGTGCTGCTGGTCAGCATATGCTTCGTTGACGCTGCCTCGACACCCGTCTCGGTTGTGTCGATAACCATCCCAAAGAACAGTTCATTGGGGGTGTGGTCCAGCGCCCTAAGAATGCGATTATTCAGTATGAAAATGGTGTTGTCAAAGTGATCTGGCCAGTTTGCAGGTAAGTCATCCCATGTTTCGATCTTCTTCCACCCCTCCTCCCCCAAGTTCGGCGCACACAGTCTCTTCAAGATCGCCAGCAAGATATGGTTAGTGCCTTCCACCAGGCCATTCACCCACAGTGAATACTTCGCCACCACGTGGGGTTTCACCCCAAACTCCCGACAGAGTCTCCGTACCTCCGCGTTGTGGAAATGGCTTCCACCGTCTGCCGCGAAAACTATATAAGTTGAATATATGACTTTCTCAGGACATTTCTCGCACGGGGCTGGGCCCCCTTTTAAAAATGGCTGGACCCGACAATTCGCGACTTCAACCGGAAGGAATGCGGTTACCTTGAGAACCAGGGTTGCCACTCAACTGATTTCGTGAAATATAGATCACCGCGTTCGAAGAGTTTGATTTCTGCACGCTGAAGAAGAACTGGGAGTTCTCAGGCGTCTGGTGTCCCCGCCGCCTCCGTATACCCAGGGCTGGGCCTCGGAAAACGTTCAGGCACTTGTAGCCAATGTGAGCAAGCTTGAAGGCCAGCTTGAAGGAACTGCATTCCGACCCATCCTAGACTCAGCTTAGGCTAGGTGCTGTAGGTTGTGCCAGATAGAGTTAGGTCGATGTAGGTCCCTACACACCCCCATCTAGCTGACTACACGTAATGTACGTCTGGCTTTACGAGTACCCAGTAAGGTCCCTAAACTCAGGTAAGTGTAGATGAGGGTAGCTCCTGGAAGGTGAGGCTAGTTCCCTAAACTCAGCTGCACAGACCTAGACTTCCCTCTTAAAGCTGTTTTTGCCTCGCAGATTGCTTGCAGATCCATGGAACAGCGTGGCGAAGTTATTTTGAGAGCATCAATTGCAAATTTAAGCTCAAGTTTCTCTGTGCATTGTGATCCTAAATCTCGGCATTTTACCTGAATAAGTTAAGAACACCTGGTTTGTTGGACAGCTTCACGGGAAGAACTCACGGAACATTTCCATCATCCAATATTCTGAGCAACCACATCCCTTCCCCCTGGTGTAGGTGGCTACAAGAACCTGTTACGACCTACGCAGACCCTCCCAGACCTAGGCCGACCTGCCCTAACCTAGCCAGAGCTAGACAGACCCCCACAGACTATGGTCTAGGAACCTAGACTCAATCATCGGTGTAGCTACTTGTAGGTTCCTCACTCAGGCTGAGTCTAGGAAGGGTCGGAACGCAGTGAGGCACGCCATTTCGAGTTCCGCGTGTTGAGCTCGTGACTGAATATTATACACAATCTCAAACTCGTAGAGCAGCAACATTTGCCTAGTTTGTTGGAAATGGAGATCGAGAAGCACATCAACATTGCGGTCAGGTAAAAGCTGATCTCGTGTTTCTTCATTGTAGCGGGAGTGACTCTGGTCGTCTTAAGATGTACATGGAGAGCCAGATCATTTTAATGAGGAACTGTCCCTTTAAATTTCAATTTAGCACCACTTTCGTTAAAGGTTGCGTGGAAGCCCTCTCTGATGTGGCCATCACGGTAGGAAGAGCGACGGGGAACTTAGGCCAAGGGCTCTCAATGCCTCGCTCGCCCTAACTCACGCGGTATGGGGCCTCAAACCTCTCATGGTGCGCGACCTCGCACGTGCGGTGGTTTTCCCTAGGGCCGGCTACGGCGCCAATTGCTTCTTCCCCCTGCCTACATCGGCCTTCAAGCCTCCGGAACGCGTAAACAAATCTATTGCTCGCTGCATTACGGGAGGTTACCGCACGGCATCTCTAGCTGCGCTGGAAAAAGAAGCTGCCATCCTACCCGCGCTCCTTCGCCTGGAAAGCTCGCTCCTCCACCGTCTTGCTCGGTACCTGAGCCTGCGACCTACCCATGGAGTCGTACCTCTGGTTCGCGATGCGATCTGTAACACACCTAAGTACTATCACCGCGCATCCCCGCTTCACTACGTGGAGCACCTCCCTGCTTTACGTTGGCCTGCCGAGGTCCCTCGTGATGCGCGCATCCGCGACTGCAAAGCCCGCTCCCCATGGATACGACGGATCCGTGCGCAGACCTAAACGGTAGCGGCGCCACGTCGAAAGCGAAGGGGGGCAGTCACTGAGCGTAACGCTCAGGGTCTATCTCCGCCTCCTAGCGGCAGGCGAGTACCCGTGGCTACCCCTCCAGTGACATCTGATACTCTAACCCTGCAGACGCCTCCCGATCCCGAGTGCGCTGACCTCTTGCTGGGAATGGAGTGGATTGAATCGGTATACGCACCTCCCTGGGCCAAACCACTCCCAGTCTCCACCATCATCCCCTCCAAATCCAACGCGGTCCCTCTACTGGATGAATTCCTCGCAGACCCCTCTTACTCGGCATCAACTTGGTTTACGGACGGTTCATTGCTGGAAGGTTCTGCAGGCGGGGCTGTGGTGCGTATTGAACGGGGGCTGGTGCGCGAGAGGCTTCTTATCTCTCAAGTCGCAGAGGCGAAATCGAGGGATTGTTGAAGGTGACGGAGTGTGCGCTCGAGCATGGCGCATGCCAAATTCTTGTGGTGTCCGACTCCCAGGCTGGCCTGAGGGCAGTACTGTCGACGGCGCCTCGGGCCGGGCAGTTCCGCTCAATCCAATACGACAGAATCCTTCGCGCGGCTATGGCGAGGTTCCAGGCTCTCCGCATCACGAACCTCTGGACCCCCGCCCACATAGGTACAGTTGGCAATGAGCTCGCCGACGATGCCGCCAAAGCCGCTACGCGCCTCCTCCCACCGCCGTCGGTCCCCATCTCTTTAACCACCTGCAAACGCGGGATCAATAAGGATTCAGTAGAAGTTGGAAGACTGAGAAGCCTTCTTGCTGTATGTCATTTCTCACCCTGAACTGTCCCGAGTCTGACAAGTCGGGTAGCAAGACGTGTTTCAAAATATGAACCAGTCACTGATGTCAAGCCATGCTTTTCACAATCTAATGGCAGTAGGGTCACGTGTTTCAAAATGTGAACCACTTATGGCAATAGGGTCACGCATTTCAAAATATGAACCAGCTATTGGGAACTAAATCATGCCTTTCAAAATCTAATGGCAATCAGGTCCGTTTCAAATTGTGGACCAGTTATTGATGTCAAATCGTGGCTTTCAAAATCTAAAATTGGGTCACGCATTTCAAAATGTGAACCAGTTATTGATGTCAGGTCATGGCTTTCAAAATCTAAAGCCAATAGGGTCAGTCGTTTCAAAACGTGAACCAGTAATTGCCCTCAGGCAAGGGCAATAATGCCTCTGGGCAGGATGTGAATAGCTGGAAATGTTCGCAATGATCACACTTCAAATTCAAAAGGATGGAACAGTTGCAAAGGACCCTTGATAAAAGAGTTCCAACGCAAGAAAGAGTACAAAATAAAGAGAAATGAATAAAATTGAAGAAGAAGAAACTTAGCTTGAGTTTCATACACTCAGAATACCATTAAGAGTTCGTCAAGGATAACTCAAGCCGAGTACGGCGCAGGGCGGATAGAACACGTGACTAGGTCGCGCAAACGCCATCCGCAGATTCCAGCGTGCATCCAGCTCAAAACAAAATCGGCGAAGCAAGCTCGACAGCGGCCAAGATGGTGAGCGTAGTGAGCAGAAAGAAAACAAGTCACGGGATATGATTGAGTAATATGTCCTCCGCATTCGGATCTTTATCTCTCACTAAAGCTAGTAGCCGCTCGCAAGCTAGCGTAGCTTCAGCTCTCACTTTGCCTCCAAATTTGGCATGGACTAGCGTCAGACGTTCCATTCCCTCTCTAAAGTATTAGACTCGTGAACCAGTCGACGCTAGCAGATTGATCTCAGACCGAATGCAGAACATCATGCAAACAGAGACAACAATCACCCAAATAGATACATCAATCAGCCAAAGAGAGTCCAACAGGGAGATCAACTGCTAGCGGACTGGGCCCTCTTGGCACGGTTTTAGCAGGGTTTTGCTTCCCCCGCCATTTCAGAGGTCGTGTCTTAGAAAAAATGAGCTGCCAGAGACCCCAAATGCTCTGAAAAAGTTCCTATATCAAAGTGGAGTAACTTCTGATTCTAAGTAGAATGAGCCTATGAAGTTTTGGCAGCTCGAGCTCATCGTCTGCGCACGTACCATTTGACGACGTTGACGACATTTATAAAAATCATCGAAAAACAAGTATGGCTCATTCTCATTAGGCCGAAAAATTGCGCCGCAGTGCGTATCTACTGCGGCGATAAACTGTGAATGGTTGCGGAGCGCAGGAGGGATGGATCAGCTGGTTGGTTCTGGCTCCGTGCCGACGATGTTTGCGTGGGCCATGGTGGTAGAAAGAGACAGTTGAGAAGATCTGCCAGTGAAAATCGGGAAATAAAGTGCGGTGCTGTCGAGTCCATTCGGGAATTCGAGAAACCGGCATCAAAAGAGGCCGCCGGTCAACCGCGGCTATGCTTATTCAGGTCGGAGTTCAAAACGATCAAGGCATAGCCCTTGGAACCAAACAAGTGTCTACCCATATGCACGATGTCGGTGCTCGCCCGCTTGAAGGACCCAGTCCTTCAGGCGCTCACTCTCACTCAAACTCTTACTTTCATACGGCTTCTGTCTCTCCTCAAGGACGACATAATTCTCGCGCAGCCCTACTACATCCCGACTACAGAAGCGCCCCTCGTCCTCCCTGCGAGTATCACCGCCTTTGTAGCCGAATCTACGGGATCCATATCGACGCTATCACGGGCTGCTGGGACATTTTGAAGGAGGACATTTGGGCTTCTCCAACCCCTGAGCAAACGAATCAAGACGACGAGTCATTATTCGAGCACCATGGCTGGAGTCGAGGGATCAGTATGGCACGTCTACCTTTTTAACTATCTTATCCTCACCGTATTGTACTACAGCATCATTGTCCGAGCCCTCACATACTTCGTCACTACGTAGGATTGCGGGAGTTCGTCAGATGATGCGCAAGTTCGTCGGCTTGCGAAGCAAGCTGGTCGCATGCCAAATTTGGCATCGTGAATGAGCAACCTCGTCAGATAAGAGGTGGGTTAAGTAGCGGGGGTGCATGACCTTGTAGAACCAATTTGACATTCTGACACCATCCACTGAGCCAGAAATTTACTGTGCAATTCCCACAACTTGCGATCAAGTCACGTGAATTCATGTTCAACCGGAACTGGATCTGTTCAGGCCGCAGGAACAGCCCTGTGGTCGCGCGAATTCTTCTGAATAGTTATACATATCTTACACATCCTCAAGTATTCTCAGGATTTTCTGTCTCATTCTGGTAGCTATAAAACCCAAAACATTTGACGAGTTGTGTTTTGTACCTCTGAGCATATCAGGTGCGACAAACCTAGGTACCAATGGTGCATGGCTCGAGTATAACCGTTGAGAATGTTGAACGCGGCGACCTGAAGCACCAAGCACCAATTCCTACCCTGCAAAAATTGTTGAGCGGTGTACCAAATAATTACGAGACCATTCAATGAACTCGGACGAGGTCGGTGATCATTCGTAAGCATAAGCACTGCAATTCTTAACATAAACCAATCAAGCACTAAGACAATCTCAATTTCCATGTTACTAGGCGTGTACGTGAATAGAATCGAACATCTCTAGCATCCAAGTCAGCCGACTGTGCAAGGTACTCAAGGTAACGTTGATGATCCTTTTTGTAACGCTTGTGCGAACTCCCCCGGATAACGCTCAACCCACTCGTGCCCAGTGGGTTCATCGCCGGCGCCGGGATTTTGCATGACCCACTCGGCCAGTGGATCACACAGTTGAAAGAAGAAAAAAACATTCGATAGGTCGTCGGAGGTCCAGCCCACACCATCCCACGGTCCAATTTCAGTAGATACGGATGATGGGCTGGCGGGAAGAATTCAGTAGGAGGCGCACAAAAAGGCGGCACAAATTACTGGACTAGGTCAGCATAGGCACTTGATGGCGCCGCCGAGACTGGACGTGAACTGCTGGATGACCACCCACTGGAAATCGGTAATGAATGGTGCCGAATAGATTGAGTACATATCGATATATCGAAGACGCACCGGGAAGACCAACCATTGTCAGGGATGCTGGATGGCGAAACAGACAAAAATCTTGAGCTTGAATGAGGAAATATTACCGCATGTCTCGCACGAGGAGATCGATACTACAGTCAACTGAATGAAACCGCATTAAATCGGACTCTTGCCCATAGCCATCATGACAAATATCCCCTACACTCGAATCCGTGGAAGGGGGTCATTAAAGTCAAACTGCTATGCGCCCGTTGTCTGGACAGAAGGGTGAAGTCATTGAGCTAATGAAAAGGATGACCATACCGCCGCTGTGCCTCGCTGCTGTCGTCCCAAAAAAGCAGTGAAAATTGGCATTCATCAATTGCCTGTGAGAATGAGAAACAAATTGGTGGAGTGTCGGTGTGAAGCACCGATATTGGCTGAGTACGCCCTACGAAGCCGGTCAGAACGCGCGCGGGGAGGGTGGGGGTGGGGGCGGGACAAGATGATGTTGGGAGAAGAGGATAAAGGACCATGAGGCGTATCAGCATGCGACGAGCTTGCAACTCGTCCTGACGAATTTGCACAGTTTTTGGAACACGCGACCTGTTCCGACGGGCGTTCCTTCGCCTATTTTCGATCTGAAAAACTTGCACAGACATCCGACGAACTTGCCCCATCAAATGACGAAGATCCTCCATCACCAGGCGAGCTTCCACATCCTACGTGGTGACGAGGTACTATACGACTCATCATTGTCTTATACCCCCCTCCCATGAATGTACAAATTCCATGTGTAACCGTGTCAATCCTTTGAAGAAAGCCGAATGTCGGCAAGCCGTTGTTTACACCCTCGACAAGGGCGTCCGACCTGCGTGGTCCATCCATTTATACTGTGAAGACTGTCACACGAACTATCAGTATGAGTTCTCCGTGAACCAGGGGGTGAGAACGTACTACGGCGGCATACCAAAGTACATACAAGTTGGCGAACACCAATTTGTGGAGCGGAAGCTGGTCGGTATGTGGATAAGTCTTATGCTTGTTGCATGGTGTGCCCTTCTTTTTTCTTCTGCCTGTTGGATATTTCCTCATGGTGTGCAGGGCATCGGGAACCAATTGTGCACGCTCATACGACATGTCACTCTCGGAAGGACAGGTTCGCGACTTGACGGCTGCTGGCTGGAAGTTTGGCACTCGACTCTCCACAGACCACGTATGGGATGCCTTCATCATTCTCTCGCTTCTCGACTACCACGACCGCAAAAATACCTGTCTTGCCGTACCCCATACTGGAGATCAGAAGGATCGATTCACGGCGGTGATGCGTGCAAGGAACCTCGAGGTTGTGGAGGAGGGACAAGACGAGATTGGCCATTGTTGTGATAAATGCATGCGGGAGTGGATTGACCCGGAGACGGGGGTGGAACGTACGTTGCTACATGCAATTCTTTGCCCCAGATTGATCTGACACCGAGTTTGCAGGGGACGTACAGGCTGCACTTTCGGACGGGCTTGCCATCGGTTTTGCTCGCTGCCAGACGGCGCATTGCACAGAAGAGCTTGCAAATAATCGCCATCGCTTCTGCCCGTTGCACCACCATCTACACGAGATTTGCGCTGTCGTCGGCTGTAACGCACCTGTTCGAGCGGATAGGAAGACCTGCGATAACCGTGAGCACGCCGAGATGGAGCGACTGCATTACGAGCGAGGCCAAGCCGCTTTCACCCTCAAAACCCGCCTTCAAAGACACCGCATAACACACCCTCAGAACGGTCTGGACGATCAATCGCCAGACACAGTTGATACCGCCGATGATATTGAGACCTTCCATCTTGATAACACCGGCCGCTTGCGCATCCACAGCGAGGACAATCCAGGTTCTGTTGGTATCACAGATGAGGCTTGCGAGGCGTCAAAATCACCAACCGGCAACCGCAAGTATAAGGCGCTTTTCGGCAGAAGCAGAACTCACAATCTGCAAACAATTGTTCGTCCATGCGGTGTCATCGTCGCTCAAGCACCATTTTACAACGCAGAAGCCGTCTCAAACGTTTTAGTAAGCAGAGCCTCTTTTTAAGCCTCAGCAACCGTTGATTCTTTCCCAGTATTTTGTTCAGAAAGTATTCTCCGTTCCCCGTGCACACAAACCGGAGCACCTTATCTACGACACCAACTGTGATGCAAAACAGCAGCTCCTCGCGCACCCAGACCACTGGACATGGTTCCTCGACGTCGGGATGACGGTCGACGTTTTTTACTTCTTGCACAAGCACGACGAGCGCCACGAG
This sequence comes from Mycena leptocephala, assembly GCA_029378395.1. Classification (NCBI taxonomy): domain Eukaryota; kingdom Fungi; phylum Basidiomycota; class Agaricomycetes; order Agaricales; family Mycenaceae; genus Mycena; species Mycena leptocephala. Next base: position 686,511 of record JARJLF010000019.1, read on the forward strand.
TTTTGCCAAGAGCATTGCAACCCTGTGGCTTATCCGGAGTTGTTGGGACCTGACGGCAAGTGGTTCTTCAACACATCTGTTGCAGAGCAGACGAACATATGGCTCGGCGGTTACCAGTCGATGTGTCGGGAGATGCTCCCCACCAAATTCAATTTTTTCTTGAACGAGATGATTCGCTTACGGAACCAGATTACTGTCGCGAAACTTGCTGCAGACGGACATAATCCTCGAGAACGTGTTCCTCGTGTTCATACTACTTAATTACAACATGTACTTGATATGAATACAAGAAAGATGAATAGGAATAGCTGAGTGAAAACTGAGTAAGTAGAAAGTGGGAGAAACTCGGGGAGACTCGGCGGATGGGAAATGCCGAGCCCGTGAGAATTAATGAATTACAACACCGATATCTGGGACTCAAGTCGAGCTCGTTGCTTCGGACTGTCACTGACCCTTCGGGCACAGAGCTCGCTTAAGAAGTATTGTTTGGCATTGATTTTAGGTCCACGGCTCAATGACACAACACTTTGTATTCCCTTCAACTATAAGGGTCTTCTACAAAAATCCCAAACTTTGGGACATCATCTTAGAGACATATTCATGATTGTTGATTGGCTCAGACCTGTCCAGTGAGGCCAACACCTATATCTGGCACAGCTTTCCCAATCACCTTGTATATCCTGTTCTCCCTCTCAAGACTCACCAGTGAAAGTTTGAAAGGAAAATACCCAGATATGCACAGGTTAGAAGAGTATTAATAGGAGGGACAAAAGACTTGCTCAGTGCTGACAGGAAGTGCTTGGAAGGACTCGCCCGAGATGCCCTAACCGGATTGTATGTCAGTAAAGGTGATAGATAAATCGAAGAAGACAACTTACAGCTAAAATAAGACTCGCCAAAGATGCCTGAACCGTGTCAAACTTTATAATTGAAATGAAGGCTTGCCGTGCAGTGTGGGAGGGAAATAAATGTTAAAAAGCAGCACATGAGTGGAGCTGAATAAGCGAGGGTTTGCAATAATTGAAGGCCACATGGCAGACATCACGGAAAGTGTATCTACCTGACGGACTTGAGAGACAATAATAATATTAACAGATTTCAATCTCGGATTCGGCTGTGCCATCGCAATGTACAGTCATTCCACGGTCCTTGCATGAGCTTTTGAATTTTGATGTTTCTCTGTCAAAATTCAAGCTCCAAGGCCGGGAAAAAGTATGTAAAGGACGTGAATGAATGCATAGATACCCAAACGACAAAAAGAATCGAAAGAATCGCTCACATTTTGCGTTTTTAGGCCACATCGGCGCAAGCCGGATTTTCGGACATCATCGGTCCTTGCATTTTTGTGCAAAACTCGGTGATACGACTTCAGGATATGCAAACTTTCATCGTTTGGGATAATTTAGTGAATAGTTCGACTTTCTATCGACTCATTCCTTTCTCCAAGTCCGAACTTTCCTCACATTCCCTCATCTGACTCGAAATCCGACCCAAAATTTGAACCTTCTGCAGAAAATTCCGTCTACTGCTGCCTTCTTGGCCTCGTCTTTCGATGATCTGATGTCTCCCGCCTTCTTGAGGTTCGAGCGCGCACCGCCTGGCATGGTAATGTGACGAGAGTGTGTGGGAGAGAGCGATGTCGTCATTGTTTGCGTGAGTCTCAACATCACGTGAACGCGAGATTTCTCGGCCCTCGTTCGACACCGTCCAGTCAGCGGTTCAGCTCAAACTTTTTGTGCCATACCCATAGCATGCTAATGAAAATCTGAGTGAATTTAGATGGGCAAAATTCTTCCAATTTCAGAGGCACAGTTGCTCGCAACACAAATTGCTGCCAGTCAGCATACTTTCGTCATTCCCAAGGCAAGGTTGCACCATGGAAAAATTCATGAGGCTAGATTAGACTCTATTGAAAAGGTCTATAAAAAAATCCGTCCAAAAATACTAACTCCTGGCTCAGAAAAAAAGTGTCATGCAAGGACCGTGGAAAATGCAAGGACCGTTGAATGACTGTAGTTCACATTTTTTTTACAGCTCTTTGTGGAACTTAGGGCGCGGACAGTTTTTTTTTTTTTCAACGGTTTTCAGCAGGACTGTCGCCACGGGCTCAATTTTGATCGGATTGCCTCGGGAGTAGGTGCGTTGAATTCGCATTGAAAATCCGCAGTCACTGAAATACCGTGTTTTTTGATCCGATTATGTAATGAGATTTCTCCGAAAAATCTCGGTTTCAGGCAGGAACACTGTAACACGAAGTACTGCCCCGATTGGGCTAGTTTTTGGATATGTTATACATCTGAAGCAGTACTAGTCAACCGTAATGTTCACAGATATGGGAGTACCCAAATTCTCATGGAGAGCTCTACTTATTGTAGCATGTGAGTATCCGCCTTGCTAAAGCATGCATCACAATCACTCGACATATTGCCTATTCAAACGGGCCATTGACTAGACAATATGCAAGAGTGTCCTATACCAAAAAGCTAGGTCAATCGGGCCAGTACTTCCAGTGCTACAGTGCTACAGCGTTCCTGCCTGAAACCGAGATTTCTCGGAAGAAAGCTCATTACATAATTGGTTTAAAAAACACGGTATTTCAGTGACTGCGGATTTTCAATGCGAATCCAACGCACCTACTCCCGAGGCAATCCGATCAAAATTGAGCTCGTGGCGACAGTCCTGCTGGAAACCGTTGAAAAAAAAAAAAAATTGGTCCGCGCCCTAAGTTCTGCAAAGAGCTGTAACTGATGGCAGCTTCCACTTGAGCATCTCCGAACTGCATTGAAAATGGAAATGAAGTCAAGTTCTGATATATTCGCGTTTTCGCACTTGACTTGCCGTTCACGATGTAGAGTGCCCCAACACCACGGCAGAACACGAATTGATACGCCGACATTGAAGGTCCAGCCATGTTCATTCTCCCGCAGGTATGATATGTGTCTTGGTGCGTCTTCCAACGTGTTCTTTTATTGGTGCACGGACTTGAGCGTGTTCGGCCGTTATTCAAGGCGAAATATGTCGTCGCTGGCAACAGCATTCGCTCTGTTCGCCGGCTGGGTGTATAGGACTTTCCCGATTACGAAGTACAGTGCGTTTGTTTCCTTGATATCGTATGCGTTTTCTGCGGCCTATCTCGTCGGCGGATGCGGTTCATTCCGGTCTCGTCTCTGGTTTGTACTTTCTCCGCTGCAGGAGAGCCATGTTTCCGGTAAGCATCATTATTTCATCCAGCTGCGAGCTGACTTGAACCTGATGCAATCCTTCGAAGACTTCGTATGGTCAATGGTCTTGTTTCTCGGTAACTCTTAGACGTTTTTGATGCTCTTTACTTCTAAGGTCTAAATAACCTCCGCCACAGTGGAAGCACTGGGTGGTCTATCGCCTGAATTTTTGCTTGAAGGTTCCCTTACGGCTAATCGTGAGTACTTGATCTTAATCGTACGCACGGCTGACATCTCTTTTACCTTTCAGACCAAGTTCTGCTGTCGGGCCAGCCAGGGACTGTACTGTAAGTTGATTTAGTCCTCATTCAGCTCTATCGTATCACCGATCAATATATCCCATTTGAACCCAAATTGAACCGCTGCACCCGAAATGAGTACCGACCCCCCGCATCGTGTTGCCTACATCTTTGACACCCATCCATGGGAAATAATTCGTCCAACTTTTAGTTGGCTTTGATTGTCCCGAGCTATACATAGGTCAGAAGGTGATAGCACAGATCATAGAACTAGGTATAAATACATAACTGGATGATGGAAGGACCATGGCTTTCGATAGCGCCGGTCGGGTCGCCCAGAAAGCGATGGGAACTCAATGGACCTGAAGTATTGCGAAACAACTGAACGCTGCATGTGAAATTTCGCCAAAATCACCCAGTCCCTGTACTCGGTATTACCAAAAGTAACCGGGCATTCGGTTACATAGGCTCATAAACACAATTTTGTCCATTCCTCTGAGTGGATGCTCAATCTACGGTCTATTTGGCACCAGATATGACAGTTCAACTAGAGTTATGAGTTCTCACGCTTGGAATACAATTATAATTTAAAAATAATGGTATTACCTTATTAGGAATCGTCTGGACAACATTTTTCGTGGTCTTAGTACTTCATAAATAGTGTTGAACATGTTAGAATCCACAACAAAAGATTTGGGGATCACAGGCAATCCTACGGGTGTATATAAATAAATTAACCAAGAACGCAATTACACCCTTTGATTGCAAAATTGATTAAATCTAACTGTCTACGACAACAAAGGCAGATACATGGTACCTTCTGTCAGTTCAGCTTAAGAGAGACCCCAAGAGATTTTTTAACTAATAATTTTCCCACAGCAACACCAGTTTTCAAGTGGTCTGGCGTGCCCGGTCACTTTTGGTGATACCGAGTAGAGATTGAGAACCGACCCCTCGTGGTGCAGAAGGGGAGGACCGTCAAATTGCTCCTGGGAGTCAAAGATGGGCAGCGTTTGACCTCCCACCGGAGTTTGTCCACTGAGTGGAGCGGATGTCCGAGGGTGATTGTGCACAAAGCAGAATCGTTCGGGTCAATATTCAAGAGCCATTATGGGGTGGAGAGACCAAGTCTGGCATGAGATAATTTTATATTATGTAATAACGCGGCCTTGTCCGCAGAAAAATATTGCACAACTTGATTCGCCGGTGGTTAAATTTTTGTGCGTGGCTCTCCGAGAACTCATTTCATGCTCACAAACCTGATTCCAACTAGACATCCGTACCCATTCCACTCAAGAGGTGGCCGATCTGCTAACCGAGCACACAGATCAAGGCACGCGCCGAGGCCCTCCACCCTCCAAATTGGGAAGTAACTCCGGAGGCGACGTACCTCATTCGGAGCATCTGGTGTCTCATGTGTGCTCGCTTAGCAGATCGGCCACCTCTTGATTCCACTTCCAAATGAGGCCAAAGTAAAATACTCTTGTTTGTTGAAGTTGAAACGATCACATGACCATGTTGATTAGTATTCTTACTCATCTTCGTAGATGGTTTTTCAACTTTCCATAGTGCCATTCGTTTGCAGGTGCTTTAGCGACCTTTTGGGAAAGAATTGGGCTTGACACCCAAATGCCAGCCCCGAAACCGATGAAAAGAATGCTATTGGGGGTTTCTTATCTAATGGGTCATCTTTTTCCTGGCAATTTCTTACCTTTTTCCGACTTTTTCAAGGAACAGGTCTAGTGATGTTCTGGCTTTGGCTTGGCCTGAAAGCCATGGCTTTGACCGGGCTTTTTCTGGCATTGGCTCCCAAGAAATCGGCGGCCAGGCCGAAAGCCAAGCCAAGCCAAGCTCAGGCGTTGCCTGAAAGCCAGAATAGAAAGCCATCCAAAAGCCAACCTAGGCCAGACTTTTGGCATGGCTTTGGCCCTGGTCCCAAAGCCTGTGGCTTTTTGGCCAGAGGCCAAAGCCAGAACTTCACTAAGCAGGTCGACCAGATGGCCAGAGTCTGATCACCGCCTCAAAAAACTCTTCGAGGCTCGGGCATCGACACGCCTAATGGCCTAAGCTTAACTAGAACTCTCTTTACAATCTATACTCCGTATGGAACGAACCTTGGATAACACCCGAGTAAAAAACCCACGATCTCGCTGCGAACGGGTGCGAAAATGTGGAAGCCAAGTACGAGCGCGCCGAAGTCGGAGACAAGTGAACCCAGGCTGGTCAGCTATACAAGTATGATGTTCATCCGTCGATGCACTGCAGTAACAGACAGTCCTTGGTCGATATAGACAAGCAGTACTAGTGCCATCAAATCTTCCCCGTCTCACTCAAACTTCTGAACCCATGCATGCCTGAGTATCTGCGGGCATTGGGACGGGAATGGACTCATTTGCAGTGAATACCCTCTCCCGAAAAAAGGCTGTCATCGGAGTAGAATCAAGGCGCGATTTGGGCCGCGCGCCATCAATCATGCCCCATATCTCTTTGCTGCTCTGAAGCACTGTAAATGCCAGGAATAACCTATGTGAGGTCGTAGGCAGGCTGGTAACGAGCCTAGCAATGTGTGGAGACAGGGCTCTGGACCGCCGGGTTGGGACAGATTCGTGTTGTACCTTTTTCAATTTGACCTGGGCAGCATCGCCCGTCCACTCTCCAAGGCGCACCTCTATGGAACTATACAGTTCGGAAGACAATCTCCTGCTAAAACCTTTGACTATTCCCCACGGTACAGAATTTGCACTGGTTGCGAGCGAGGATAGGGAAAGGAGCGGGGAGTGGAAAATCATACATGGCACTCCGATAACAATCAGGGGCGATGTGCGAAATCGGGCCTCGCGGGGGTATGCTAATCGCCCAATAATCACGGCACACATAAATTACACTTTTGTCTTTCACACCTTATCTTCGCGTAAACTTGTTCCTAGTCCAGAGCCATTATCATCCTATTCAATTATTCGAACTCAGCGTACATCCTGTGGCGACAAAAAAGAGTTTCCGCAGACATTCTAGTCCATTTGCAGGCCGAATCTCCCAAAATAAAATTGCAGCAGAATTCTCAAGCGCTCTCACAGGTGCCTGCGGCAGCTCCGGCAAATAATTGGAGTTCAAAAATTGAGTACGCCGTTTCCTCTTATCTCGTTATACCAAGGACTGATTTGGCTGTCTTCTCCTTTGGTCTGCACGAGGCAATGTCGAGCCTCTAGGTGTCTCCGAAAATGGCGGGTTTGCTATGGCTCGGGTTTGCTATGGATGGCTTCATTCCCACCATTAACTGCACCAAATTGACATCAAAGTGGCCCTCTATAACGCCTGGGAAAGACCTGTATTAAATTGCACCCACAGAGTAAATCTGGTGGCTCGAGGGGCTGCTGCGCAACCTGCCTAACATCCGATCTCTTAAGATTCTCTGCCTAATTTGTTCTGCTCTTCAGCTCGAAATTCTATCATAATTGGCTTTGGACATCGAGATGTTTAAAATGCAGTCTCAACCGAAACATGTATCGTCAATGACCCGACAGCGGGGATCAAAAGCGGGGAAGCGCACGGGCGGGGTATAACCTTGGCATGTTTTCCCTAAATTTAGTAATATTCGTTGCATCATGCCATGAGAATGGCCGTGGCAACTTTAGATAGGGATCTAATTATAATTATCAATGATGATTTGGAATGGAGGACAATCAATGTCTCTCACGGACGGTTGCTGTATATAAGAGAGCAAGTTTAAACTTATTGGGACCACTCACCTCGCAAACTAGGATGAGCCCGAGAAAGAAGCCCGCAATAAGAATCACAGCATTTAACACGAGCGATATTGTACTCGGAACGGTAGACGGTTTCCCCCCGTGGCCCGGGGAAGTCAGTGACACTAGATCTTCCCTGAAGAGGTGGCATCCCCTCCTTCCACGTACTAACATTCCCTTAGATCGTCGACCCCGCGACGGCGCCGGACGCCATTAAACAAAAGAAAAAGAAAAACTGTTTCGCGAACAAGAGCAAAGAACTCGTGCGGTTTTTCCCCGGTGGAGAATAGTGCGTAGTGTTTCTTGTTCCGTGCCGTTCCTGAAACCCCTTCGTCGTTGTAGCGCCTGGCTCTCCCCTACCAGGGTGACACAGCTGTCAGTGACACAAATCGAGGAGTTCGTCCCGAATTCCGGGCACAAGAAACTCCAACTCGTAAATGGCTATCGGAAGGTGAGAATTCACAGAGTTTAAGGAGGGTGCGCACGGCAGGAGGAAACGGGGCGCCAACTGGCTTAGCCAAACTTATCTCAACGCTCAATCACTGGTCAGGCCGCCGAAAGGGCGAAAGATCACCGACAAATCGCTCCAGCAAACCTACACAAGTGTGGTGGAGGAGAAGAAGAAAAGGAGGAGGTATTCCCCACTGGTGCGTCTGTTGTCGCCATGCTTCGCCCGCCACTCAATGCCGACTCACCCCGAATAAAAGTCACAGACAACATGGAGAAATGGAAGCACCATGCAAGAGCCGTGGAGGAAGAGTCCCAGCCGCTTCCGGGGGATATCGGCCGTCAGCGATCTCTGCAAATTTAGGTGTGGTTCCCTTGGGCTTTGCTAGCAGTCGTTTAGGGCCAGGTGGCCCCATCATCTGCTCGGACATTGCGATGACATTCGAGCTATCGGTGAATGCACGGCTCTTCGGGCCCACGACCATACGGGGTGACGCCGAGTCGCTCCTCGCGTTCTTCCAGAGTCACGGTGGAGCGCGGCATTTCCAGTACATATGCTACGCACACGCAATGCTAGGAGTGGTGGAGGAAGGATTGGGCCACCGCACTGGAAACGGTACGCCCAAAATCGAGGGGTCGACGCCCCTCGGGATGGTGTTCCAGCATGTTGGTGAAGACCCTCGAGCCTTTGGGCATGCGACATTACGGGGGATGGTGATGCGATTTTGGCGTTCCCGAGATCACAGTGTCCGGAGCAGTCACAGGATATCTGCTATATGCGGTTGGTACTGGAGGAAGTGGCGAAAGGTTTGGTCGGTCACATATAAGGCTAGTAGTTGAATGCTTCTCTCCTGCTGTTGGACCAAAACCAAAGTGACCTTACCAGCATGCAACTGTAGTGCGCATTCAGCTGCTCCAAGTAACCCACATGGAGCACATTATCGTTAAGAGTGGCCCATGGGAAACGTTTGGAGCGCAAGCTGGCCTGGGGAAGACCTCCATGAAAATGTCCACCTCGTCTAGGATGGACTACAAAAGTGGGTAGATGGAATGAGCAGAAACTTTGCTGTAATGATGATGATGACACTCGTGCGCGCACTACGCAGGTGGCCGCAGGTCTGTTTACAGTGGTAGTGCTTCTTGTGAGGCATGCTGTGAGTGTGTGTCCGGAAGTCGGGGTGTATTGGTGCGCGCTGGCGTCAAGACTCGAAGTAAAGAGTAAAATAACAAAACAAGTAGAGTGAGAGCACAAGAGCCGACAGCAGTATACTGCTGTAGGTCTAGTGCTTGGTGGACTGTCATGATAAGGGGGCGGCGGCCAGGCGTGAGACGCGGGGTCGTAGCGTGCGAGTATGAAGATGAAGAGATACGTCACGCACACGCCGTTTCCATGTACGCCCGACCCCGACGAACTACGCGGTACGAACATTGGCCAGAAGGTGGAGCGGGCGTAAATCCACCGACGGCATACCACCGGCGCAGGCGTGGACAATTACACCGCGGTCCCGGCGAGTGGCGCATCCTTCGCCCACGGCGAAGGCCGGAAGGAGCCCGAGCGTGTCGCCGGCGAGATGTTGATCAGGCGGCGGACGCGGACGCCACATCATCCGATTTCCTCCAAGGCTACGTCGAAACGGCGTGAACGCAAGCTGACGGGCATGCCACAGGGAGACCCGCGGAGGCGCGAGCAGGTGCATGTGTGGGGGTAGGAGGGGTACCATGCGCATCGGAAGCGTGAGTGAGCGTGGGCAAGCGACACTTCCGATTGCAAGTGGCACAGGCGCACGGTATCGACGACGTCGTTGAGTCGCTGTGTCCGGTGCGTCGTCCTGGAGTCGGGCAGGCCCAGCTGCAGCGACGTAGAGATAAGGAAATTTGCTGACATACAAGCACTTTGCAATACTAAATTTGCACCCAATGCCCGTCAATTTCTCGGCAAAATTCCTTGTAGATCTTTTCTAATAAGTTGTTCATAGTTGTGGGGACTACTTTACCAACAGCTCATGTGTTGTGGAATACAGTGTCAAAACCCGGATGCGAAAAAATAAAGTTAACCTAATATTGTGCAGGCATATGAGCGAGTTTCGTCATAAGACTAAATGTTGGGGAAGCTCATACCCAGAACTTCATGCACCAATATTTTCAGAATTTTCTGGGGCCCTGTTGTGTCGCATGGCCCCGTCTCTTCTGTGGTTGTTTTTGGGGGTTTGACCCGGATGCGAAAATTCCGATCAGAAATGGTCTTTTACCCACTCACTTTGCTTTCTCCTGCCCTGATTGCCCTCACATACCCAAAGGGAGTTCCAATAGATAACCATCTAGGCTATTCGGCGGGGATAGACTTCCAGAGGGATCAAAACATTGGACAACTTGAATCTCGGGGACCATTATTGGGATTTAGCCATTTTTGGCAATCATTTGATTTTTTGCGTGTGCTCAGCAGACTAAATGCTAATTTTTTGTGACTTATATTACTCATAGGCCTGGTTGGTATTCCACAAAAAAGAATCAGGCCAAAAGCCGGCCGGGTTCCTGCTCAAAATCAATTTTTTTCGCATCCGGGCATTTTTCGCATCCGGGTTTTAACACTGTATATTTGTACTTTTTTTCGAGCCCCATCACATCAAAAAACGTGGCTTGATGCGTGTGTTGATTCCAAAGATCGCTTACCTCTTGGAGTCATCCATTGCACATGCGCCCTGTCGTTCCATTGCACATGCGCCCTGTCGTTCAATCTGTTGATGTTGAAGATTTGCCGAAAACCCGTTGATCCGGGTTGAACTCATCTGTGATGGCCGAGGGGCCTCCAATTAGATTTTCAAAAGGGTTTCTCCCAAAGGCGGGGGATAATTCTATTTGGCAGCCCGGCTTCTTTGGCAGCCCCCGTTTTCGGGACGGGTTGCCAAATAGAACCTGGCAGCCCCTCGATTTGCTAATCCTCGATAAGATCCCCGGCCCGTCCTCTGTGGTACGTGGTATGTACTAGGCTAGGAGAAGTTGAATATTTAATACAGCTTTCAGCACTTTCTGGGAGATAAAGTCAACCCCACCTCCGCCATATTCCGATCTGCCGAGTGCCTTTTCTTGTACCCTCAGGTTTCGATGCTCTGACATTTTCCTTTTCCACCAGACCTTTGCCACCTTCCTGTTAATGGCCGCGAGGGTTTTCGCTACCAGCCCTTTCAATTTCTTTTCGTTCCCCCGAGATTTCAACTTCGCCGTTGCAACAGCACGCGAGTACGTGCCAATGATGATAAAATTCGGCCACACGTGGGTCGCCTTCGCAGTACATACATGAACCAGAATTAAACCTGTCGGTAGACAACATTTGCACTTGGAACAAATGGAAAATATTACACATTGCCCTGTGATACGATGCAATGTCACAATAATCCAGAGGTCCAACGGGTTCATTTGGTCTCAGAGTAATTTTAAAACCACTGAAGAATTAATTATACAAGTTGGTCTGGACTTCCTTGAGCCGGGAAACCCCTGAGGATTTACTCTGATGGACAGTTGAACAGTGCACATGGTTCAATGCAGCGTGAGCCATCCATTCATGGTGCTCTTCACGAGCTATTTGGTCCTTCTTAGTGCCCGATTTCGCGCGACCGACCATATTTGACGCATCAAGAGATAAAGTCGCGTATTTTGATGGCATTGCCAAATTGAGACTGTGACTGATCGCAAAGGCTGCCTCAGCGGAAACCGGTTTCCTGTTGGCAACAAGTACTCAAATTCGCTCGGGAGTAGATAAATACATTTGTATACACTGTACAGTTCCCATTGCGGCTTTATCGCATTTCAAAATATCATGTATATGTTGTTCGACCTCGTCGGCTTCGGGTGTTCCCGAAAGACGATTTTGCAGTGGGAACGATACTTACTCAAAGACCACACAATTTTGCTAGAGCATGGACGACAAACCCAGGATCATGTATAATTTATTTCCAGGCCATACTACGTCAAATGCCTTTGGTATGAATATTATATCTCGGCTGTGTTACTGACCCGTGGTGTGCCACTGACCGGCGGATCACTGTACCAAAGTTTGAGGCAAAAAAATGGCTGCCAATATGCAGCCAATGTGGGGTGTATTGGCCCGATATTGGCCGAATATTGTCTGAAATACTGGACCTCCATTATTTGAAGAATACACTACGTATTAGCCACATATTGGCCGCATATTTCTCCCATACATGACCGAAATTTGGACTTGGCATTTTTCAGGCTGCCCGGCACTAATCGATGTATATATCAGCTGCCTTCCTTTCGCCTCCATGACGCGACATGCATTGCTTCATAATGGCTCGCATATTTGTCTCCAACTTCTGGCATCCATATCTTCACATAATTCTCTCAGCAGATCCCGGTTTTCAAAAGACGTCCGTGCAAATTACACTTGCTAGGAGCGGTCTGATTTCTGGCCAATACCGCCGTCTCCAGTGCGTGAGACGCGTCCTTATCCCCTAGCTGCATCCTATTTCTCTCTGGTAAACGATCTCGCGTACGGCATTGTTCTTTTGGACGTGATCTTGAGCTGGAAGGAGCCCACAGCGGCGTGCCTAACACCATAACATTTGCCCGGGTGACACGGTTTCTCTGGACGGCGCCGGTTTGTGACGCCCGTCCGCTCCCAGCCTTTTTCAGCACTGATAGCTCTTCTACCCATTCCCCAGGTGGTCATCCTCCTTCCTCAAGTCGCGCAAGCACGCATGCCCGAAACAGTTGGCCTCATCGATACTGTCTAAACCGGCGCACCCGCCGCGCTCGGTGCGCACTGTCTCAATACGTTGCAAAGTGCTACTTTCATGCCGACCCCGCTGACTGAACCTCATCTTTGCAGCCACCTTCGTCAGGAGCACATCGTTCCTGTCCGTTGTCCTCCGCATTCCGCTGCCGAAGCTGTACAGGCTCAACGCGCGCCACCACATCTGCGCCACGTGCAGCGGGCAGCCTAGCATCTACGGCGGACTGGCGGCGTTCTCTCAAGATACATCCTCGGCCGCTGTGCATTCATACACTGACATTCTTTCAATCTTCCTCCGTAGTTTCGCATGAGCGACGACTGGCTGCCCTGGATGTACGTCCTCCGGACGTCGCCCCGACGAGCCTTCGAGAACATGAAGATCCCTTGGAGCCGAGCGACATGGTGGGTGGACAACGCAACAGTGCCGTCAGCCGCCGAATTTTCTTGTGAGTGGTTTTGAGATATCGCTCAAGCGGCCCGCCGCGCTCTTGTAAACTATTGAATTATCTCAAGTTGGTTTCACGCGGCGGCCAAGTTTCATCATGCCGTGTTGATGTCATCTCGGCAATCTCTTTTCTATTGTTCTCCCAGGACCCTTGCAGATTGGCGAGAGCTGTGGAAAAAAAATGCAATCATGCTCAAGTGGCTCGATCAAAATTTTGAACATGGCTCCGATAGACCTGAGTGGAAGTTATAAAAATATATTGTGTTCAAACCGCCAAATCGCTGACACCGGAAATCGTGGGCGCTCGGCAGCGGTCTGGGCCGGCCCCAATTTGATCATACGGCATGCAACGCGCCGTTCATGGGCATCCAATTTCTTGGGGCGACCCCGTCCAGGCATTACAGTCAAACGGCTCATAATTAGGGACCAGTTTGGATTGGCCCTATCCGGATATCCACGGATGCGGCAGGAATAACAACAACAACAAATACCCTTTTGTGTAGTGGGAACTCATCTGTGGGTGGAACGTATTCGTCGTAGTGGTTTGTAGTCGGGAAAGTTGCACCTTATACAGTTTGGTCAAGAACTATCGGCCATGGCCAGCCTCGGGCGCATTGAGAGCATCGGAAATTGAGAGCTCATTGTCCGTGATGCGTCCCTGTTGGAATTCCGAGGACGCCGCAGCCTGGCACGGCAAGACAACAAATTATCTGGTTCCTGCATTTAGCATGTTCAACTTCGTATTTTGTCCCCTTGTGCCTAGTTATGCTCCAGTTGTTCTAATTCTCTCTCTTGTTAGTTATACTGGTTCCTGACAAGTTGTGTATATTAACTAGTAGTTCTCGAACTAGCAGTGACCCGTGCTCTGCCACGGATTCTATGGGCACCAAACGCACTGTAAATTTGAATCATTGGTTGTTCAGGTTTGCACCGGTACCTCGGGACCTAATTGCCATGCGGTCACATTAGCCTACTATGTCGGAAAAGTTAAGACTCAAGAGCATTTTAATGGACTTGTAATCTTAGACAAACCCTTATATGGCCTTATCAGAAGTTTATCAGGGCTTATAAGCTCTCGTATCTGCTAAGAGGGAAAGATTTTTCCGATATAAGCTCAAAAAACCTTCATCCAACTCTGAGGTTCAAGTTATTACCAGTTGTCACCCGCCTTCGTCCCAGATCAGATTCATGGGGCTTGAATGTAGTATGGAGTCGCAACTGTCGTCAAATTCAAAACTGGACACTATAACCCGTAATCATCCCCTTATGCTGCCAACTTACAGCCCATGTCAAATCCAATTGTATTTTGGCATCTCGGGAAAGTCGCGGCTCCACAATGTTCAATCCCTGTTCAACTTAATGATGCAACACATTCCAGGAATTTCCAATGGTAAGTCTTCTCGTTGAATCTCCAAGTGTTACACTAATTATCCGACCCGTACTTCCAACTCTTTACCCAAATTGCCGATCCACATCTCCACCAGCAACAATGTTCTCAAATTAATTTTAATCCTGTTGTCAATTCTCATAGAGCTCGTCATCGTTGCTTCGGGAGTGGATCCAAGAAACTGTTGTTTCCAAAAGAAAGACCGGCCTGCATGCTTGATTCCGCTTCAAGATTGATTGGTTCAAATTGCTGGAACTCGTCAATCCCATGCACTTGAAAAGTAAGCCCTCATCCTTGGTACTCATCTCCTCGGATGTGTAGTAACTTCCCTCTCCGCATCCTTTCCACCTGGAGAATGAATATTTTTCGGACGGTTCAACTCACAAATTCAACATCCGGAATTTGGTGGGCAGGATGAACATTGATATTGAAGCTTGAAGTTTATATGGATTCCGAGTTCATCTAGGTATTTAGTGCTCAAAGGTGGCGTCTTGAAGCCTACCTGTGGGCCGTTGAATGAAGAAGAAACCAGAAGAAACGGTTTGCAGATGTGCACGTGACTTTGACCAAGGGGGTACGGAAAAGATAAAAAAATACCTTGGGCCGTTTTTTTTCAAACCGACCCCTCCCTCTGACCCTCCCTACCACGTGACGTCCAAATAAGGCAATTTCTCACGTGCGACCATCTGGAAAATGCCGCCAGCGGCTGAAAAAAAGGCAAGAAATAATGTTGAACAACCACAGATAATGCCAAATGACTTAAATACCTCACAACAATTAATAGCCACCTCAGAATAATTTTTTGCTACCCATCCCCAACTTCGCATCATCAAATTGCCAGGTGGGAAGCTCAGAGCCGAAACCGGTGCCATGGTACTTCAGTAAATGCATATATGCTTAATCCTACCGAATCTAAGGCCTAGAAAATATTTTCACCTCACATATACCAAACCTGGGTCAATACAGCTGAATGGACTGCCTCCCAAGGGAACAATGAGATTGGGGACCAATAGTACACCCACCTTGACTTCGGGCATCTCAAACATGGTTATCTTTCAACACCAGAAGACCCTGGGACCTCGTCCCAGCATATTTATAAAAACCTATTATTTTTTTTTCTCGGCCTGGCGGCCGACCCACCCTCCCTGCCTTAGGTCTCGGCTTGTCCGGCCCGAACCCCTTGACTTTGACGTTTGACCGTTATGTTTGCCCATATTTATGTTTGCCTTCTCTTTTGTAGTATAGATGAATCCCCTGCGCGTTTGCGAGGGTCTTCTGCTATTCCCAAGTAAAGGCCGTGGCTACCTTTATTTCAACAGTCCCAACCATCGCTCAGAACTTAGGAACTGCGACAGATTCCCGTTTCTACTGGTGCGCGGGCCGATGCGGCAGGCAACAATTATAGGCACACACAATCCACAGATACACATAACAAGGCCGGCCAGCTCACGGTAGGTGAATGTCTTGTGTTTTCAACGCCTGAAAGTTTGAATGTCGTAGGATAGTTGAGCAGGATGTGTTGGTATCGTCCGCTTTTCCGAGACGCAGGGTTTGCACTGAAGAAAGCAACCGGCCGGAGTTATGGCGGCAATGATGCGCCCCTTGCCAGGAATGATAAGTCCTCCAGCGGGAATGATGATGCCGACTGCGGTCGGTGTCCCGTTCGCAATACCCCCACCGGCAGGATTACCTGCGTTGAAGTTCCCGCTCGGCCCAGCCGGCCTGGGTGTTCCCGCACCCGCTCTGGTTGTGCGCAGCCGGACAAAGACGGCAGCTGGAAACTCCAAGCCACCCCGCACGCGGGTTATCAAAGGTGCGTCGTGGGAACTGATCCTCATATTTCAACTGGCTCAGCATTGCTGGGGGGATGATCCAGCTCCCGGGAAGATAATAGGCCCCCATCGAGGCCACGCCTTATTCAGAACGACCACATCCTCCTTCGTTTCGGTTACCAGGAATAGGTCGCCATCCCTTGAACAAGAGGTGCAGGAGATTTTGGGTAGACCGAGTGGCGCGAGGGCAAAATTTACCTCGGGAACAAGCTTGTGGTGAGGGAGAAGATTGGCGGGGATTCGCCATCGCACCGCAGGAGTAGACGTTCCTCAGGCATGGTTGTGATAGCAACCGGCGTAGGTTTGGGCAGAGGAGAAGATGTACCCGCAGCTGCGCCGGGCGATGAGATGAGGTTTTTCCGTAGCGCCCGCCGACTTGACCGAGTCCACAGATTTACTGAGCGTCTGGATAGCCTGCTGCTGCGCCTGGAGTTGTGCCGTCATGATCTGAATTGGGGCAGCGAGAGACTTCGTTAGAAGAGCGCTAAAGGATTCCGTTGTCTCCACGGGACGAGGGAATTCAATGCTTGAAGCCTTATCCCTGCTTGCACCCGCTACAGAATCATTCCGTCTCGGCTTCGGGTGGCTCCACGCACGCCTTTTGGTACTGGATTTTTTCGTTCAAACCGACAAGGGGGGGACACGTGACCAAAAATACTGACCCTACTCGGCTTCCTCGGCGGACCTGTTGTTGCAGCCGAAGGAAACTTGAATGCGGGTCTCCTGGACCAACGTGCCGGGCTCGAGTGGATCCAACGACACATCAGCAAATTCGGAGGAGACCCTGGCAATGTGACGATTTATGGCGAAGGCGCTGGCGGCGCAAGCGTCGTTATGCAAGTTGTCGCGTACGGAGGTGATGCGATATGTTCCATGAAGACAGCAGATAGCTGAGAAACTCTTTCAAGGCACTAAACCTGTTCCATTTAAACGCGCGACGGGTCAATCTATTGGGTTCGGGCCAACCAACACTGCGGAGCAGACTGATGCGTTTTTCAGTGCGTCTTTGAAATCTTCACTTGGTGGTGTAGCTCTGAAGTCAAAATGTTCCAGCAAGCGCCGCCGGTTTCATAGGTTGTCCGGCATCTGGTACTGATGCTATGCCATGTCTGCGCAATGCCTCCCTCGGTATGTACAAGAGCGTCAACAATCCTCTATTCATCCTAATCCGCGCAGGCGTAATTGTCAGTGCGATCAATCGCGTTCCGAACGGCGCATTTGCTCCAGTGATCGAAGGCCCAAACGGATTCCTTCCCGACCTCCCATCCAGATTGATCACCGCAGGGAAAATAAATAACGCCGAATTTGTGGGTGGGCACTGCACCGGTGACGGCAAGTCGTTTGCAGGCGGCTCCCCCGATAACTTCCAAACGGACGACGACATCCGCCAGCCGAGTCCTCATACTAACCCGAAAGAGCCCCATCATCTGGGGCTTCGTCGCTTTCCTCCGTGGCAAGCAGTTCCATCAATAGTACCTCGCGGGTGAATTGTTTGGCGGGAGGCTTTTCGACCGGCTTCTTGAGATAACCACCGAAAAGAAGTGCGAGGGAGCGCGGAAAAAAATTGGCTGCCCGAGAACGTCCACGGTCATCGAGAAGCGCTGGGCAGCTTTAGACCAGCCTCTATTTGTTTTGTGTCTCGTGTTCAACGCATACGAATGCCTTGAACGCTTCGGCGACAAATCCGCAATCAATATCTTTACGCTCAATACAGAACTGATTGCGGTATGGGTTCATTTTTTTTATCGTGTCGATATTCTTTCCTGACATCATATTTTGATAGCTTTATCGGCGGATTCTCTCCAAGCCCCGAAACACGCCTCGACCTGCCGAGAAAATTGCGGCAGAGGAGCAGGAGGTTTCTCTTGCATTTATACACTACCTGCAAGGAACTGGAGATTTTGTTTCATGACGGGAAAATCGAGATAAGTTTCAGGAGCAACATGTACGTGTTTCCACGGCAGCACAATCTTCGCCTCTAACTCCTACACAGCCGGATGACCCGAAATCAATGTGGGAGCAAATGAAGACGTTTCCATCGACATCCCAGCTTGCCAATTTTGCGCTCCTCCTGCTGGACCTCGTGGCTAACCAAGCTTCAAACGAACGTAGTTTCTCGGACTTGAAGATTAAAAAGACGCGTCTCCGAAATCGCCTCGGAACCAAAAAATTGGAGAAGATGTCCAAGGTATCAATTATAGCAATCCAACCGTATCATTACTCAAGTCCCCCCATAGTTCGGAGCAGACATTCGCTCGGAAAACATCGCAGCGGGACTTGTCCATGAGAGAACAGCTCGGGAGGTTCATGACCCAACCAAGGTCTCGGGTCTCCTGAGTGTTCCTCGGTATGCTTGAGGCTGACGAGGATGAAGTCGAAGGACCACGCCCTTCAAAATTGGTCAGATCTGCAGCAGCGTGGCGCGTCGAAGTGAATAAATGGGTAAGATCTGCTCAGGAGAGCGAAGAAGCAGTGTCCGAGGAGGAGGAAGATGGCGCTGCCCCTACCCGTGGACGTTCTCGGACAGCCAATTTTTTCCCGCGCTCCCTCGCACTTCTTTTCGGTGGTTATCTCAAGAAGCCGGTCGAAAAGCCTCCCGCCAAACAATTCACCCGCGAGGTACTATTGATGGAACTGCTTGCCACGGAGGAAAGCGACGAAGCCCCAGATGATGGGGCTCTTTCGGGTTAGTATGAGGACTCGTAGGGCCGGCGCTCCGGTGCTCTATACTACATATTCCGTTTTAGGAAATTTTGTAATTAACCCGTTATTAACCCCCCCGTTATTAAGCCCTTATTAAGATGTTATGTAAGCCTTAGCCAAAATTTTTTGGTGGCCGGCGCCGGACAAAATACCGGTTGATATTGATATCATCAGCAATCACAACAGATCACGATCAATCCTGACCATTCCTAATGATTCACTGCCGATCCAGGCCATCCCAATTCATCCTAGCTTTTCACAACGGCTTCCTAAGATTTCCTGAGTATTTCCCAGCGAATCCTACCTTTACCGGTCATTCAACATCATTGTTCAATCCTAGTGGATCCTATCCCATCCGTACTTTTCCTAATTTAAGCAGTTCACCACTGAAATTGTATTCCTAATACTTCCCAACTTCCCAGTGGTTCCTAGCCTTTCCTGACCGGTCCTTTTCCCCGCGACAACCTGTTGATTGCCGATAGTTTCAACTATCTTCCAAGGCCAGAATTGAATGCTTCCTTCGGTGTCTCCATCTGCCCCCATGGACGCCAACGCGAGGCTGAACAACCTGCGTGACTCGTACCACTCATTCCATGATAATGTCCTCTCTGCACTGCGCGTTATGGTCGGTGACCCGCCCCTGTTGAATGCTGTCAGAGACCGAGCTTTGGCTCTGGCTTCTGCTGCAGAACTGGTGCGCCAAACATGTTCACTTCTCCGGACTTTTTCAGATTCTGGGTTTAGCATAGGAACGTCTTTCCTGCGGCTGAGTACGGCATCCTACAGACCTCACTCGCCGACATGGTGACCGCGCTTGATCTTGCATGCCACGAATCGATGGACCCGCCTGATGCGGCTCCATTGATCGTCGCTCGTCGTGTTCGAACAGGCCGACGGGGCCGGCCACGGGTCGAGATTGATTCTCAGTTCCTCCGTGCTGCCCTTGACCTCCGAGGGCCCACCGGCATTGCACCGGAGATCGGAGTCTGTCCACGCACCGTCCGTCGAGTGGCCCTTCGGAATGGACTCTCCCAACCCGGAGCCCCCGTGGTCCAGTCTCGTGTTAATGCTGATGGCACAACCGAGCGTGTTCATGCCTCGACGACCGCGCCAGTCTCCATTGTCTCGGATGCAGAACTGGACCACCTGGTTGCGACAACGCTGGAGGTCTTTCCGCAATTTGGGAGGCGGATGATACGCGGTCACTTGAAATCCCAAGGTTATCGCATACCCCGTGAGCGCATTACTACCTCATATCTTCGCGTACACGGTGGCCCCGCCATCTTCGGTGATCGCTAAATCAGTAGAAAGGAGTATCGCGTGCCTGGACCAATGTCGCTGGCCCATCTAGACGGTCAGCATGGTGAAGGTTTCTATCTTTCCTTTACTTCGCATATTACAGCTGTTTGCACAATTGATGACAGTCGCTAAAAATAGAAAAAAGAAGAGCATATTTGATGCGGCCGATTGCCGTGCTGGTTTCTCACTCATTTCTGGGCCGATTTACATGATTCTGGGCGCGTTCGAAAGCGGCTAAGCAGGGCTTTCAAATGATACCATACTCGCGAGGTAAGTGACAAAATTTCAGTGTTCCCAAATGCGCGCCGTACTATTTTAACTACAGCTTGAACTGCACACTGTTCCGTCAGTACTGCTTGGATTTTGATGAAAGTAGGCTCGTTCGAAAGATAATTTCAAGGCACAGGTTGGGTATATATAAGATTTTGCTTCTACTGCCAGACAATCATTTGTCAATGGATTGCACCAAGGAAGCTACAATTCCATTCTGGAACATGCATATCATGTGTGCTGTACATTTCTATTCCATAAATGTGATTGCCTTGTCTGCCGCTTCAATAATCACTTGGATTGAAGTAAATCGAAGCACAACCGACCGAGGACGGGCCGTTCAGAGTTCAGATGTAAATCACACAGCGCAAATTTGGGAACACTGAAATTTTGTTATTTACCTCGCGAGTATGATATCATTTGAAAGCCCTACTTAGCCGCTTTCGAACGCGCCCAGAATCATGTAAATCGGCCCAGAAATGAATGAGATCTGAGCTCGGCAAGATGGCGGATCAAAAGTTTGTTCTTGTTATTTTTTCGCCGACTGTCATCAATTATGCAAACAGCTGTAACGCCTTGCTACAGGCTTGATTCGCTACAAAATGGTGATACATTGCATCATCGATGGTTACTCTAGGTTCGTTCTGGGTATTCGGGTGCATGACAATAACCGTGGGGCAAGTGTTCTGCAACTGCTTCTCGATGTCGTTGCCACGCATGGATGTCCGAGCCGTATGCGAGGTGATCATGGCGTAGAAAATATTGAGGTTGCAGTTTATATGGAGGAGGTAATGGTAGCGGTCGCGGGTCGTTCATTTGGGGGAGGTAAGTGGCTCATTTATTTATTTATTTATTATGTACTGAGGCGATCTCATGCTTTCGCAGAAGTGTTCACAATACCCGGATCGAGCGTCTCTGGTACGATGTCACGCATGGCTTTGGGAAAAAAATGGAAGGAATTTTTCTTGGATCTCGAGGCCAATCATGGGCTCAGCCCGACGCGTCCCGGTCATATCTGGCTTCTCCATCACCTTTTCCTTGCGTCTGTCAGCCACGATGCACAGGACTGGGCAGAAGAATGGAATTCCCACCAGCTCACTGTTCGACGCGAGCGCGAGCGCAGTCCGCGCGATCTGTTTCTCTTTGGAATGCTTCGCGAAGGCCCGCGGGGTATTTCCTCTTTCTTGACCACCGAGGAAGAAGAGATTGACGACATTAACGAATATGGTGTCGATTGGGAGGTGAACGAGGATCCCCAGCTTATTGCCCATCTCCTTGAAAATAATCTTCACGAACGCGCCACCAACGGCGACCCTTTTGCACCTGCGAGCACTCCGGCAAATCTCTCAGAAGTTTTATGCGAACCTCATGGTTGTCCCTTCACTCCGGCGCAACTTCAGCTTCTTGACGAACATCTCAATTCATCGGTGGATTTGTTTTCTCGGAATATGAATATACGTAGGTTGGTTTGGGTGAGGGCGCTGGAAATTGCACGTGGTATTCAGCAGGGCGTATTTGTGTAGACTAGTTTATGTATTTGTCTCCAATATTCCCACCACCTCGAAGCGTTTTCTGTGATGCCTGTCTTCAGTAAATGTCGCATTGCGGAAAGAGTTAGACACACAAGAAGAGGGAGACCCAATCTTCCAGGGTTTCCAGTTCCTTTGGTGAGAGACCCCTGTATCCCACAACGTCAGCATCTTCTGCAAGATTGCTGAACTTGGCTAGAGCATACGAGATATCCTTGGAGGCGTAGGTGCTGAACTGTCCCTTGGGCTCAAGGAACTCTCCCATGCTTGTCACATCAAAAATGTAGCCTATCGAAACACTCATGAGTGCGACAGAAATTTACACGTGGTAAAGAAAAGTATACCTTTCAACCCGACGAAAATTCGCGGACCAAACTCATATTCATCGCCGTTGCTGGATGCAGCCAAGTTTGAGAGGCTCATACAAGGTAGTAATTTTGCATCTGGATTCTCGTTGATGTTCTCCCGAGGCGCAGGGAGAACAAGCGGATATTTCTTGCGGTCGGATGACATGAGGAATGAAAGTGGCAGAACACCGCCATATGTTTGGCAATGTGTACGGTGATACCTGCGGCTAAGTTCAAACTCCGACCGTCGGGGAGTTTGAACTACAGTCATTCCACAGTCCTTGCATGTCACTTTTTTTCTGGGCTGGGAGTCGATATTTTTGCCGGGATTTTTTGTAGACCTCTTTAGTAGGCTCTAAACTACCTTCTAGGCTCGAAACCAACCTGTAGATGAGAGACGAGTCTCGATCTACAGGCTGGTCGATCGGAGTTTGAAATCAGTTAACGCGGAACTTCCAAAAAAGGCTATTAGATAAGCAAGTGTGAATTGGGGCATTGAAATACAAATTTCCAAAATACGAGTACCTACAAGACGAACCTCCGCTTCGCTCCGGGAAGTTGGAACCAAGAGAGCAAGGTAACAATACTACTGAAGTACTTCGCCCGGTTGGGAGGATAAAATTCGAGCTCATTCTGCCGCAGTGAGAAACGGATGGCACTACCGGATTATAGCAATATATGAAAAGGGAGCTTTATTCATTGGCATACAAATGTACATCAGTGATGTACTGGAGTATAGAATGCCGTCATTGACGGCAGGGAGTGTTGTTGGATTTAAACGAGAGGTCTTGGACGTGTTTGACTTCCGGATAGGCAATTGAAGAGAGTTGAAAGGCCAGGAGCATCGATAAGCGTACCATGTACAATCAGCAGCGACTGGGATTGTTCCCCGACGACCAAAAGCAACGGGGATTTTGGGGAGCAGTAGCAGAAGCATATAGTCTGTGAGTTGGGATCCGCGCCAGAATAGAGACAACCGGCAAATGTTGCAGCAGATTTGAGTTGAGAACCCAGAGGCTTAGGGCGAGAAAAGTTGGGGGAGAGATTAGCATTTGAACCAGCAACAACGCCGTGTTTATATGTCAGGAATTTGCCGCCAGGACTACGTGGCCTCACGGCCGGGTGAATAATTTCACGCTGCGCCGTAGGCAGCAGCAGCCGCGATCTGCTGCGTCCTGTCAAAACAGGACTATGCGTGGGTCAGCTGTTGTACCAAGAATGAAACTGCGGTGTTGACTGTTGAGAAGCACAGAAATTTGACAACGGAAGGGATTGGACCGAGAGGAAGAGCAGAGGGAATGCAAAAGGAGAATTAATATTCGGAGAAGGAACACAGCCGAGCGAGGTATCGTTAAAGAATGGTGAATCTTCGGCATGGCCCACGTACAGTAGCCCGACATGATGCCAAAGAATGACGCTGCGCCGTAGCTGGCAGCAACTGCGCCCTCTCCAGAAAGAGTTACGTGTCGGCGGTCAGCTGGTAAACCGCATGAGACTTTGAAGGGAAAGTTGCGGGATTCAAAGGGGATACATGCAGAGTATCAAGAGAGGACGACAAAAGGACGTGAATAAATGGAGAAAGAGATCAACACATACAAAGAATCGCCGAGGATTTCGTTACAGCTGATCCTGAAAGTAATGAGAATGACATTTTCTTTTTTCGCGCGTTCTCGATTTGGCAATTCCTCAACGGGAAGGTCAGTCGTTCGATTCTTGGTGCCGACACTTTTAAAAAAAAGTATTTTCTGTGGTCCTTACCCTTCTAGGCACCATTCTAACAGAGCATTCTCAGCAGTTTTTACCCAGGCTTGTGAGGCTGATATACAATAGAGTGTGAAAAACAGCAAATGAATTGGTTGAATAAAACATAACATCCATTCGGGACTTATATTGAGCCTATGCAGGTCAATTCGTGACTTCAGCTTTAGTCAGTGAAGTTTAGTACTCTCAGATCATTTATCTTGGTACAGGAGTCCCATTAAACCACATTCAATTTACTTGTAATTTCTCGCAGTGGTCAGGGGATAATATAACGTATTTAGAGTTTGTATTTCTTGATATTATAGGCATTGTTAGGCATAGCAATTAATTTGGACGTCTCCTGTACCTTGATTCAGCGGTGAGGACCACAGAAAATACTTTTCAAAAAAGTGTCAGCACCAAGAATTGAACGACTGACCTTCCCTTTGAGGAATTGCCAAATCGAGAACGCGCGAAAAAAAAACGACATTCTCATTACTTTCAGGATCAGCTGTAAAGAACGGTTAATAATGATAGAGCCTATGTATACGACTTTGTCGCGATTGGGTTGCTTTTAGGGTTTCCACCAGTGACCGTTGGCACGGTTCGACGGCACCCGTCGAACGGGTGCCGTTGCCGTTCCGTCGAGCATTTTCAACCCTCACCGAGGGCACGGTCACGTCACTGGTGGGAGCTGTTTTTTGCTGTCGAAAAACGGCTGTCACCGCTGTTCGACGGGTGCTCATAAACCTTGCTGGTTTCACTGATTTCTGCTTCTAGGATCAGTAACCCAGGTGTTTTAACGAGTTCATCGTGTTCCTGCGCCTCTCCTTGAGCTCTGTGAACCACCAACTGGTCTCATATAGAAGGATTTCCAACTCCGAACAAGCCGAAAAAGCATTGCTCCTTTCGGAACTCACCCGAAACACATGAGTTTCTCATTAACAAGACCATCAAATCTCGCGTTTTGACGAAAAATAGTGTATTTTCAAACTACTCGGGGCTTTGATTTCGCGGATTTCAGGTTCTGGATATTCATTTTGCCCATTGGAACCTGCAGACACATGTTTCGAACTCGCTGGGAGACTGCACCGATACAGCCAATCAACGCATATTCATGCAGGCATGATGAAGCACCCAAACATTACAATGTCAAGTTGTTCTGTACCCGTCGACCCGTCACGGCCGTCCCGTTGACCGTGCCATCCCGTCAAGAATTTTTTCAAGCCCTCAACGGGCCGTCTCGACACGGCCCGTGCCCGTCGCTCACCCGTCAAATCGACGGCCGTTGCCGTCGCGGCAACGGGTGGAAGCCCTAGTTGCTTGGCTCGTGCTCGGTTCTTGTCCAACTCCGTAACAGTGCATATGAAATTTTATAAGCGGCAGGAAAGAGTAAACCATTGGGAGGAATTTGGACAGAGACTTCTCGGAGTTTGGAAAGAAAAATTCAAAAGTTGAGCCAGAAACCAGATCAAATGTCTGAGAGCAAATGGGAAAGTCTGGCATCAAATGTCCGGGATCATGTCTGGCCGCAGACCGGCGAGACATTTGATGGGGATCGATCAAGCGGAGTTTGTCTCAGCTGGTAGGCAGACAGCCGTAAACAAACTCGCCGCGACCCTTCAACGCGCTGTTCTCTGTCCTGTGAGGCGTCGAAACCCTATAAATCACTCGTAAAATGCTTAATACGCGTCAAGAAATTATTTATGCGGTATATAATATTTTATTACACCTCTGTGTCGAGACCCAAGCCGAGGTTGCCGAGACATCACAAACATCGATGTTTATATCTTGTCCTCAACGGAGAATTTTTAGGACAGCTGTATCTGAGTAGGATTCCTCAACAACTCAGTATAGGCCCACCGAACTTCGATTAAATAGAGTTATGTTCATGTACTATGATTTAGGGGCTCGCAAGCTTTGGCCAAGAATGCATAAACCGGTATTGGCAAGGCATTTCAGACATGAGGTAGCTAAAAAATGAAAGGGAAGTTGGGTGAGCTAGGTTGGATGGCTCCAGGACGATACGAGAGTGAAGGAGCAGATGAGAAGGTGGCGGTAAGAAATTTGGAACTCCGACCAGCCGTGCCGCAAGTGTCCGAATCGGCCAGATTTGATGGCAGACATTTAATGGCGGACTTTCCAACTCCCATTCTTCCTGAAATGTCTAGCATGGTTGATACTATTTTCGACCAGTTAGTTGGCCACCTAAGCATCTCGGCCCAATCCTCGCTGGTTACAGAGAACCTACCTAAGCTAAACTATGCCAAAATGAAGGCATGCATACTAAGAAGGATTCAAGACTCCAAGCTCCCAAATATCTCAACATTTGAGTTCACATATGAATTTGTTTTGCCCGACAGTCCAACATGGCCAAATGACAGGGTAGTTGGCCACCCTGCTAAATGGTGTGCTGAGCTATCAAATCGTGGCCAACTGCACTCTAAATCAAAGAGGGAGGCTATATTGACTATTTCACATAGTTATGGTGCACATATGAAGCATGCAAAAGATCAGAGTATCTGCTTCCGACCAATGGGGAACCACTAATATCATGAGATGAACGCACCTAATAATCCCACATACCCATGTCTAATAGACCTGCCATAGTGGCCCACCTCACTTCAAAACCCAACTATATTGCAAAGATATATTCAAGACAATGCCTGCCAGCGCCTGAGCCGCAAACTTTATCAAGATCTCTGTCTCAACAAATTTCGAACATTCAAGCCGTTCTCAACGCCATTATCAAGCTGGTCAAGATGGAACTGCTCGAAGCTCGTCCCTTCAAGTTTACTGGGTGCTATTCTGACTTCAAGTCTATCCTGTGGTGTCGCATCCAATTCCCAATCGCGCTCTGGTATTCTGATTATTCTGGGTGTCAATAATATATATAATATAGTTTCCTTTATGCCTTCCTGGTTGCATGAGTTCCGCCCTTCTTCAAATCGATCGACCATAACGCGCCCTTTTTTGACCATATCGAGGACCGCCACGCGTGGATCGTCCAGTCAGTTGCTTTAGCAGCACTGTCGTTCGCGTGCGACCCCCCTATCCCCACCAACGTGAACATCATCAGCTCCTACCTTACCGAAAAAACATGGGTACGCTTCATGTGCGAAGTACGGGTTTCAGTACATGTTATTTGTTCACGCGGCAGTCCCAGTAAAATTTTAAACTTCGCCTTTTTTTTTCGCCTATGTTGAGGGTCTTAATGCAGGACAACATCATTACAGTCACCACTTTGCGAAGCGTGGAAATTTTCGAGTTCTTCCTACGCGCTCCTATGACGCTACAATGCAACGCCATCTCCGCCCAAGAGATCATTTCTGCGCACGTGGACCTGACGTCCAATCTGCAGGCCACCTACGGCTTCGTCCACACGAATACTCGGTCGGTGATGCCTGTCGGGCCGCTAACCGTTCAACCCGGCAACAGGTTTCATAGCCTCCGACGCCCACTTTCCCCCTTTCCCATGCACATCACCCTTCTTCAGACCACTCGTACTTTGGGTAGACCATGCGGTCATGCCTGTCCAGCACTGGCACGCGTGTCGATGAACAGCTTCGGAATGGGTAGAAAAAGGTACATTGGTGTTGCTGCTCCTGCTCCAAAGAGAGCTGATAAACGTGTCGAGGAGCAAGGCAAGGACAGTATACAAAGCTTACTATGCCCTCGCGACGTGGCGGGAAAGAAGCGGAGTTTCAAACGCACACAGTAATTTCAAAAATCATTGATTCTGTTGAAAATACTGTTTGCGACTGAGTTCTGAGAACATCGTCAAAGTCAGTAATCATGGAGCCGCACACCGAATGGCGAGTTTTACACTCACAAACCTTGCCTTGCATTCAAATTAGAAATTTCAGATCCAGAGCCGTCATAAACAGGTGTTTTCTTGTCCCGTACCAGTGAAAGTCCTAAGAAATTAATATTCTGGTGGATATTTTTGGAGGAACAGACATTTTTACACTCAGGGAATATTTTGTCTCACCAAACCGAGTTCATGCGGTGTGTGAGGGAGCGAGTATACGGGGGAACATGCAAGATTGAGACGTGAAAGATAACAAACAAAGATAAACACGCCGCTCCGATCAAGGGCGGTGCCGGTCCCCACCCAGTGCAATTTCAAGGACAAATATTCGTTTCAGATAGCTAGCAGCCCCTTCGCTATTTTTTTTTGGGAAGAGAAGGTGAGAAATTCAGCCATAGCTGGCCAATTTGGTTGCACGAATCGATCCGTCACAAGGGCGTGACATTTGTCACAGTTCAAGTACTTCACTTCGTTTTAGACCTGCTGACTTGATTATGAACTCGTTTGTGATACATGCAGCCTCTAGTAGTATGCTGAGAGCCAGCTCTGTGAAAAAATTGACATATTTCTCTTTGCACAGCTAGTAGTTGCTGATTTTGCTGAAATTGCGGAAAAAGCCTAAGGCTTTTTCATTCGCTTCCGCAGGGAAAGTGATATCTCTAAGCTACATGCACACAGATATCTGGCCGGATTTTTTATTTTGGCCTTTGTACCAGAATTATGGCTCAACATTCCCAGGAAAGCGGTACTATTTGATGTATGGGACAAAAATGGAAAATCCGCTCTGATCACACTATTCTAATGCTAATTTCATTATGAGTTTCACTTTGGTTCAAGAGGCAAAAGTGACGAGGTGAAAAGCCTTAGGGTTTGCAAAACTGGAACCGAGCGCCCCCGCCAACCAAACAAGGACAAAGCTGCCCTCCGATCAAGGGCGGTGCCGGTCCCCACACTGGGTGCTGTCATGCAAGATGATATGCCCACTAACTTTAGGTAGTGGGTCCTATAGCGCCCTATCAATAATTTTTGAGTGTAATGATTGAAATCAGCCCAAATTGATTGATGCCTTGATTGTGTCCGCCAAACTGAAGGTGATGGTTGACTGCATCGCTGATTCCTCCGTCGAGTCCCCTTTGGGTGAAGAGGAGAGATTGCCGATTGAACATCACGACAATTGCCACGTCGACCTTTCTTCGTCTTCCGCCCACATCCGTTCACCCGTCCACCGACATCCCTACCCTTCATTTTGTGTTTTGTTTTGGTCAAGACTGCTTGTGGTTCCCTCAAGACATCAACACCAATGCGGTCAAAGCCTCAAAGTCTGCAAGTTTTGTTCGCACCCGATTGACTCTTTGGGGTCTTACTGCCTGCGTTTGGAATCTACCGGACAAGATTCGAGATTCAAGCAGAACAACCTCTCGCTCTCGTTTTCGTCGTTGTTTTGCTTTCCTGCGCACAAAATATCGTTACCTCATGTCACATTGGGCTACGTCCAATCCTTGTCTCCCCATTTCAAATCTCCGGGCTTTGCGCCCACAAACATTCCATAAGGTTCCATGCCACCCTTCTGCCGAATCTGCCCTCATCTCCACCATTACACCATTACCGCGACAATTTAGTCGGATTTCCTGGGTATGTTTCCAGACTAGTGCATTCCTTCTCGCACACCCTGCTCCCACTGTATTCGCAGACACTCAATCCCTAGATTTCGTTTATAGCAGCAGCAGCGCCGCCAATACAGGGTCCCACCGTAAGTTTTGTTCCTTATTGAGATCAATCAAATCTTTGTTTTCATCGATGTCCTTAGACCCCGCGACCGCCCTTCGTCTGTAATCCCATCTGGTGCGCGCATACGATGACGGGTCTGCGTGCGCGCAGCACCACATTTATAATTGTAACCAATCTGCGCGCGCGGCGCGCGCATGATAGCCACAGTCTGTCTTTTATTTTTGATCCTGTACATCTATATAAGAATCGAACTTGGTTTTTCTTTGACCACACAGATCGGACCGCAAATCCGGAACTTCCACGCTCCACAAAAACCGTCGAGATGATGAGTTTTCTACAGTAGCTCCACTCAACTGTCGTTGTTCTATTTATAAAATGTTGAGATGCTGAGTACTCGCGTCGCCGGCGTGAGTATAGGATATTTTCGCAGACACATACAGTGCAAATAATTGTAGATGAGTGGGTACATAACCCCGGGTATATATATCCTCCTCCTCCTCCTCCCTAGTATGAGCCAATCAGCCGATGAGTGAGATGACAGAGGTATAAAGGTAGGTGAGTATACTGAAGATTCAGCTAAGGATTCAGCTGTCTGAGTGTAAGAATATGCCCGGGATGCCCGGGATGAAGGGGGGCAATGTAAAAATGGCCAAAGTCAAAGGAGAATTACAACATGCGAGGGACGAGCACCAAAATTGTTGTAGCGTCTGTCTATGAGAGACTAGGAAGAAAAAAATATCACCAGATAGCACTTTTTTAACAGAATACATACTTCCCGGTGTTCCGATCTGAGCTGAACAAGGTGAGGATTGAGTGATGAAGGCATGGAAAGAAATTGTTAGAGGTGTGGGCATGAACACTGAGTGAAGGTAAATTTAGTCAAAATTAAATTTATAAACTGAAAACGAGGCCACGAGGAGTGAACCGGAGGTTCGCGACGAGCGACGACTTCAGTTACCGGATAATGAGGTTCGGACTCATTTTTCTGTGAATATTCTGTGACTGTAGTGTAGCACGGGCCAACTGCTAGTTAAATATAATTCCATCTCATTCTGCTACCTTCACTTCTTGTTCTTCGTATCAAGCCCGTGGCTCTGTCCATTGTGATACTTGAACCAAGTGCTTCATTGGAATATGCTCAACCCGATGAAGTCGGAGTTTCCTGTGCCCAGTGCGAGCTGGTCGACGTGTCGACCGGGCGAGAATTGGGCCCAACACTATGATCTCTGAATTCGGATTCCATTCCTCGGACTGACTCGGATACTATCAGTACATTTTCCGGGCTTGACGCTCTTATGCATATAATGCATTAGGAGATTCACAAGTAACAAAGAACAATTCATTAATATACTGACCCAAACAGTTAGTGGGCTCTGCCGTGACAGCGGGCTATAGTTGTTATGATGCATCATGACGTGATGCCGTAATTCGAGTTTGATCGAGCCGGCATGTTTGCCTTTGTTTGTATCCTAATAAAACCAAAAAATGCATGTTCCATCGTTTTCTGCCTCGCACACGAAAGATATGAACTCAGTGTAATAAAGATAGAAAGTCATTGTCTTATTGATTTCTATCAGGCGCACCGAAGAAACCGATACATTCTCTGCAAAAATAAAATATTTATTCGTTGATACCTTGCCATTCCTCGTCGTCATCAGCGGAATATCCGTATTCGTCAACAACCATGCTGTCTGTGCTTGAGACTGGCTCTCCCGGGGCCAGAGAGTTGCTTAGCGCACAAAAACTAATCAAAACTGGGCCCTGGACTGAATTTTGCGACTCACCGGCGGTCATTTCCCGTTGTCTTGCCGCCAAAACCAATGCCCTGCGTACTGCAACTGTGGTCATTTCCTTCCTTCGCATCTTCACAAGAGCTGGATTCTTCAGTGAATCTCGGTAGACGTGAAGTTGACTCTTCAAGTCCCGCGAAGTCATCGTTTGAATCTTGTCGATGTCGAACTCGAGGGTAGTCGATGCAAGTCGATCCGCTGCAGATTTCTTCCGGAGTGCAGCTTTCAGACGTCGTTGTTGCCCTCTCGCCGCCTTCTCGCGCTGCAGTGCTAGCCATGCACGCCTAAATTTGGCTCGGCGGCCGCTTTTACCGTCTTTTCTGACCTCTCGCATCACGTACTTCTGATCGCCCTCGTCGCAACACTTCTTGATGAACCCTTCGGTGTTGTTGCGTTCGGTGCGAGCTTGGGTCATAAAAGAATGAGCGGTGCTATTCGGGTGATAGCGCATATGCATGCGGAAGGTGCCGAGCATCCCTTCGCTACAGTCGTTGGTGGAGGGGATATGAAGGACTGCCAATTGTTCCGTCAGCGAGTCGAAGGTGCCTCCAGGACGAATTCAGGTGTAAACTGTATCCAGCCTTCCTCGCAACCAGAAAACATATTTGAAATTATGAGGAAGAGATTGGGAAGGTCCCGCCGAAGCTGCTGGATCAACTCAATGAGAAATTCGTCTCGAAAGGGTTGCCCATCGATGGTAAGTTTCTCGAGCGGTGTCGTCGGGTCAAGTAGGATATAGGGATGAGCGGCGATGTAGGCACAGAATTCGGGGAGTTTCCGGTGCAGAGGCGTCAGGGAGACGAGGTTGACTGGATTTTCCTTCGTCCCGCGTACAGTGGCCATGTACGGCCAAGAAACCGATGCCCCGTAGAGTGCGAGCGCCACAAGCTCGGTCATAGTAACATCGCAGTTCAAACCTTTGAGTATGTTATGTTCGACATGGTTCTCCTGCCCAGATTTAGTTTTCCCATCGATGAGCTCGGTTATCAGTTCCTGAATGATTCCATGGAAGCAGACACCCTGCGGCAGCATAAGTATAGCAACCGTAGCGGTTGTTGGATACATCTGGGAATTTGCCAGGTTCCTCGAGACCCAGAAGCTCGAGCTTGCGCTCCCGCAGGAAGATAGTGCATCGGTCTTGGTAGCCGCGCTCGCCGTCCTTGTGTCGCAGGAGAGCGCCAATCAATTGCAGTAGTTTTATGGCGCCAGAGGTGCTAGACTCGACTGCATTCTGAACTGCCGCGCTATCCCCCGGATCGTCGGCGCCAAGGTTGATGGCCGCGGCGTTAGCTCTATTGGCAAGGAGTACTGGGGATGCAATTTGATGAGTAGAGTCAACACGCTGGATTGCACGATACCCGTATCGGACGACATTCAGGTCTTTATGGCAGCAGCATCCGCCAAAGACGTGGGTGCATTTGTTGCACTTCTCGGCCGGAGTGAGAGCGTCAAATCTCTCCTCTCCAAGTCTGAATTCCAGCGCTTGTTCGACAAGTTCGGAGCGCGCTTCGGTTGACCTGGGTGGAGTACAATGTCAGAAAAAGCAAGTGAATATGTGTTAAAGCTCACAGTGCGTGAAATTGCGATTCTGAGACCTTCCCCACGGCCATTAGATCATTATCGGTAATTTCAAGCATGGCCAGGAGAATAGAGCTTGTCTGCAAATCCGTGTCGTCCATCGCCGCCCGGCCCATGTTACGAATCACGATGTCCTCCTTGTGTGCGGCCGAAAAACCAAACGCTTTCTTGCCATCCGCCGCGTGGTCTTTACTCTCGCCAAGCTTTTTCCGCCGATAGTCGTTCTTGTCCATGATATGCTTTTCTCGAGCAGCGAGGGGACTTGGGCTATAAGTATCGGCAATCATATTCCAACGTGCCTTCGAACTGGCGCTTGCCGGTGTGATCTAGCGCAGGAGCGACTTCCACAAATCGCGTTCGATGTCCCCATGTGGACTTGTCCGAGTCATCAACATCGGGAGCGTAGGAAGGGGCAAGCAGAGTTATGTGACGCGATTCGATGGTGATTCCACGATGCGTGGTACCGTCCGAGCTCTCAATGAATCCTGGCCACCAGAAATTCAAAATATGTTCCAATCTCAAGAAGAAAACATACCAGGTGCCTCCATAATTTCCCGGCCAACTGTAGTTCCCCATATTTTCTACCCTCGTCAATGGCACGAGCGACAGTGCGCGCACTCATGAAGTGACGCCCACGAACCTCGAGACCAAAAGCCTCAGCACAACTCCTCACCGCGAACGCAATCTTTCCGGCTGCGCATCCAGAATTTTGCCCGTGCCTGAATGAATTCTCGTTAGATTAGACTGTGTCTTCCGTTTATAATATTAATCCCAGTTGTGCCGTTTCACCACAGTTTTGTCATTCGATCAGTGACAATTCCAGAACCTGCCGGAGCGAAGCGATGGCTCATTAACCGTGCTTTAACGAGATGCTCGTTAAGCAGTGCAATTACCCCATGCAGCATTATATCCATTCGCCTTCTTCCCCTCTCGCGCTTGGTTCTTTCCTGTTAGGCCCCATTCGTGCCCTCCGCGTGCCTTCAACTTTCTCCATTACTTCAACTACGCGCCGCGCAATGAACTTCGCCGCAGTCCGGACGAACATGTGCTTCTGGACCTTCGAAAATTTCAACTGCGGGGGTATCTCGTGGTCCAACGATCATTCATAAAGAGCATTCAGCTGACCTGCCCGTAGTTTTTTTTCTCCAAGTCACAGTGGTCGCAGGAACTGCTGCCTACAGCGCAGCATGTTTCTATTGCCATTGGCCCTGCGGCAACGTAGCTCCTCCGAAGATCTTCCATGGATAAATAGTGCCACTTTCCTATCTCTCGTGGCAGCAATCTTTCGTCGTCATCAAGCTTACTGCCAGTGGTCTGAATTGCTCGGTTCTTTCGGCGATGCCTTTTCTGCTGCTGGCTGTGATGACATCCAAACAATTGTTCTTCGTGGGCCCTGGGGCCTACTGGTCCTGTTCGTGGACCCAGTCGCTCAGTTCCTTGAACTCAATTGCCTTCTATGCTGCGGGTTGTGGCAATATTTCCTGGGTGTCTTTATTGCTCCTGATTCATCACCTCCCTGAATGTTTTGTTCGAACCGCTGGTTCAAATTGCACCCTTACCCACCCCGGTTTGCTTTCCATGCAATTCAGGAGAACACTTCTGTACTTCGCAAAAGAATTCGGGTCGAATATTGCGTATCCCTACGGAATTTTTGTACGCCTCGTGAACATTGGATTCCCTGAATGCCCGTATTCAGTTGCTGTTTATTTCACTTTCTTTCCCAATCGTAAACTGCTCCAAGTGTTTATTCATGATGTCACATAGCCTAGTTATATTATTTGCCGGAGCGAAGCGATGGCCCGTCTTGTTTACATTTAGAACTATCACCATCACCACACTGGCTACGCAGGGCGTAAACTTTGCCGCAGAATGGCACAGGACACCGCAGCACATTTCAGCTACACTGGATGCCCAGAGGGCCGAATTGGGGTTAACTCCCGCTCAACAGATGGTCCGACCGTTCCTCAGCTGACTATTTCGCAGTAAATTCGCAGAGACACGCAGTCTGGTGCAGCAATTTCTACCTGTGCCGCAGTTATGTTCAACCTGCGGCCACGTACCGCCGCCACATGTCTGATAAATAGGTCAATGCTCCCGTCTTTCTAGCCCCCAATCCTTCGCTGTCCCACAATTCATGCTACAGCCTATGCTTGGTCTGGGTTTCTCTTTTGCTGTGGGTTGCCAGTCGCCATCAAAATCAACCTCAATTCACTACTCTCAAATTATATTCTGAACGTCTCCTCAATTGCGGGCTACTCGTGGTCATCAATAACTTTCTCGTTGTTCCTCCTCAACTCGCTATCCATTTCTTGGTTCTGATTAATCAATCTTCAACTCCATCCAATACTGGTCACCCCGTATGATGCCGCGGACATCTTTTGTGACAGTCAGTCAATGTTCAAAAGATCGCATAAGCGATTTTGTTGAAATATGCCTTGGCCAGTATTGTCCTGATTTCCATTGGGTTCCTGCCTTGCTCACCTATTCTTGTCTGTATTTAATATTTATCCTGCACATCGTGCAATCATGTATCATGGTTTTAAATGACCAAAAGTTTTCACTTCACTATATGAACAAGCTCCACACCTGCCGGAGCGAAGCGAGGCTCTATCTTGTTTGAGGATACTCAGAGCGTACGGAACCGCAGGGAGCAACCTACCCGCGGTATGACTGAGTACAACGCGGTCGTTCTCCAAACCTGAGCTCCCTCCGCTTTCCCGCTCTGAGTCCCGCTCTACGACTCCCTTGGCTGAATAGCAGGAAATAGACCGCCGTGAGAGGGCCCGGGGTGAGAGGACGGCGGCGTTCGCCCCGGGCCCTCCGCCGAGACCTTCGGTACCCAATTCGGCTCCTCCCGCGTGGGCCGCCCAATTCGCCAAGGTTGCCCGATTCGATGACGTCGAGAGCATATCCACCGCAAACGTGCGACGCTACCCGGATTATATGGGCAGCGGCATTCGTCCTGGTGGTGAAAATGTATCCGCATTCTCCAGAGCCCGCACGGCAAACGGAACTGGACATCATGAGACGTTTCATCAGGAGTTGCATCACAGCTCTCGCTCGCGGGGAGCTCACAACAACAATTTGTACACTGCCAACCAGTTGCATCACGGCTCTCGCTCGCGGGGAGCTCAAAACTATAATTTGTACACTCTCAACCATATGTTCTTCTCCGTCCTTGGTGCTCGGCGCACTTCTCTGAGCGGGAAACCGAATCTTATTCCATGTCAGTGGTGGCATCCGGATCACGTCCGATGGCGTTTTCGATGACACTGCGCAGCATTCCTATCGCCCCGTTTAGCCCGTCGGCCGTCTTGTGCAGCTTGCCTATCTGTAGCTCAAACCCCTCCAGCACACTGCGATCCCTTTTGAATAGATCCCGGAGCTCCCCCAGCATTGCCCGTTCCGACGATAACACTTGCGTAATGCACGTAAGATGCGCGTCCAATGTCCAAAACAGTGACTCATGAACTAACGGCAAAGAATGTGTTACCAACTAACAAGATGGAAGGGAATGACCGCACCATTTGGCTGTGTGGTAGGGTATTTTCCCGGGTCGTCCTCAGGAGATTTTGAATTCATCGTGCGCTTCAACACTGCCAACTCCTGCTCCAGCGTGCGCCTCCTGCGACGCAAAAATCGTTTTTCGTCTTCCGCCTGCATTAGCCTCCTCTGCGCGAGCAATAAAGACTGAGCTGCATTTGGCGATTTATTATTTCCCATCAGGTGCAATTTCACCCCAAGCAGCGTACATACACACCGTCGTCACAGTCCATGGTATCCAGTATGTGCAGTATGTACAGCAAATGATGAGGGAGGTATGTCCTGGGTATGTAGTGGCGGGAGAATAATTGACGAACGTGAAGTCACGTGGCTGCGTCCCGATTAAGACTGTAATTTCCAAGAGGTGATTGATCTCTGGATCGTTCAATTTGATGTGGGTAAGCGAGATCACTGATGGGATTATTTACAATAATACAGAGGTGTCTGTGCAACGATATAGTATCGGATATACAGGTTGGGGTTCTATACTGTTTGCACTTAAAGAGTGTTAGAGTATGAGCGGCGTTGGCGAGCGCAGACGGGACGAATTGGTGAGCGGTCTCTGCATCACCCAATCAGATTATGTCAACTGATGAATTGGCTGCGACGATATTTCCTGTGTGCCTCAGAACACAAAATGTAATCTACACATGCAGTTGAGCCTTGGTTGAATAGAAACAAGGCGACTGGAAATTTGATGAACTGATCATCATTGCCTTTTCTGGGGGGGGAGGGGGGTCGTGGGACTTATTGGCTGGAGATCACTCACCTCTTGGTAATTTCCGCCTCAGACGCCAAACCCAAATCGGGTAATCCCCGCCTGTCGATCTCATGTCATCTGAATGACGAATCACATTTCCCACGAATGAAGTTGAAGCTCAATACCTCAAAACAAGCCAACATTTTCAAACGCGTGACCCAATCAAACAAATTGGGTCGAGGGCGGGCTCGGGAAGCTTATGAGGCCGGCGCATCAAATTGAATTGAATTGAGCTCGGGGCTACGGATGGATCTATTAGCCGTCATCTCGCATCAAAAAATTATACCATTCCTCATAGTATCTATACACCACCAATTGTGACGTTTCAAAAGGGTCAGTATAGCGTTCCAGTGATATTCGGGACATTGACGACTCGGAATGACGGGGGTAGACAAGGAAAGTGTTTACCACTATGAAACTTCCCTCTAGCAACCTCAAGGAAGGATATTTCCAATTTGGGCAGGGTCAAGGAAAGGGTCAAACTTCGGTCAACCGGATTGCCTGTGGTCAAAGGTCAAGTTTGGTCAACCGCGGTTGACCTTTGACCCGGTTCAGACAACACTGGGCTGAGCAACCAAAAAAATTGCATGTGTTGTATGTGATATGTAGTCCTTGGTTCATTTCAAGGCATATCGCAAAGACGGGCCATGAGGTCTTCCACGAAATTCAAACGGCGATTCGCCCGCTCATGACTCATGTCCAGACAAGAGAACAGGTGGACGACTTGCTGCAAAGCCTCGGTAGGATCAGGTATGATGTCCGACTTGATGGAATTCACTTCACTGACGGCCATTGTAGACATGAGGCGAACGAGCGGTCATCTCGTGAGACCATTCACGATCCACCAGTGGTCTGGCACAAGGGACGGCCTCGGACACAACGGTTAACAGGTGCTACAGAGAGCAGACTCGCTGGCGGAGGTGGCCAAGCCTCCAAACGGCGGAGGGAAGACCAGCACGACAAGGAAAATGTCAACGGGGAACCTCAGCGAAAGAAAGCGAAACTTCGGTGTGCTTTGTGCCATCAAGAAGGGCATAATCGGGCCACCTGCTCGCTTGGCCGGACGTAGTCGTATCGTAGTAAATGAATAAAGCAATTTCGTCGAGTCTTACATGTGTCCAGAATAATGAAATGCTGACTCCGAAAGCCGACCTCATTCGGAGTTTGCAAAGGGTTCCTTGGACGTTCTGAATTCTCCAAGTGACCAAATACTGCTTATGCCATCGATGGACGAGCACACGTTGTGAAATGGCTTTGAAGCAAACACGACGTCGACATTGGAGGCCAACTGAGTTTGGTATGCAAGGAAGATGTATATTGAAGTTCAAAGGTTCATGCTGCTGGAGGGCCAACGGGCTGCGGCAGAGAGTGAAGGTGGTGGAGGGAAGAAAGAAGACCTCGGCATAGCATCTGTCAGACTGTTGTTCGAGGACATCCGAGCCAAACACGGCCACCTCCGGAGACCGGCCCACTTGAGAATCCGGGTTGCTACGTAGAACTTAATTTTATTTGGGGGGTTTCTGCCTGCACCCGGGGTTTCTGAATAGAATTATCCGTATTCTAATCACACCTGAAAGTAAATTCAACCACAATGAATTTGTAACAAAATTTTTTGGGATTCCCTCCTGCGGTGAATGGGTTAGTGAATTTATCAAACTCCTTCAGTGTGAAGATGTAGATGAAATTAATAAATTAACTCATGCTTTCAGATGGTTTGAAAGCCCAAGTTTCACACACAGTTTCAACGTGAGTAAAGTATTAGTGAAGTTAAGAGTATCAGAAACAGTTTCACCGACTGTGAAACTAATAAATTCACCGTGCTCGGGAATCTGCGTATGAAAACAATAGATTGAATTACGGCAACATTACCATTTCAGGCGGATGATACCGAAGTTGTACTTGAATCTATGGTTATTCACTGTGCACACTGAATCTATTGGTTTCACGGTTGTTGAACTGTTTCTGAAACTCAGGAATTCAATCACGCATTCAAGTTGGTCGGAATTGTTTCTGAAACTTTGCATTTCAATCCGTCCGAAAATATCAATTAATTTATTGATTTCAGCTACAAATTCAAAGCGTATAAGTCAGTAAAATTCACGAACACCTGCACCGTAAGACTGAATCTAGAAAATTCACTAACAAGTTCAATGGGGGTGAAATTTGTCAGTTGCTGGTGTGAATGTAATCTGGGCACATTTGATTATGTTCCGTTGTTACCCG
The DNA here is from genome assembly GCA_029378395.1 of Mycena leptocephala. NCBI lineage: Eukaryota > Fungi > Basidiomycota > Agaricomycetes > Agaricales > Mycenaceae > Mycena > Mycena leptocephala. Next base: position 725,896 of record JARJLF010000019.1, read on the forward strand.
TGAAACGGGCCCGGGCATCAAGAGCCTTAACCGAACGAGATCTGTACCCATTCCACCTCTGAACGGGAAAAAGCGAAATACCCGGAGTCACCTGCCCAAATCCAGAAAATATTTCAAACCGGAATCGCCGGTGGTTAAATTTTCCGTGGGCCACCCTGGGCACTCGTTCCATGCTAATGAACCCCGTCCAAACGAGAAATCCGTACCCATTCCACTTCTGAACGAGAAAAAAGCAAAATGCCCTGCGTGGGACGGTTTGCTGATGTGGATCAGATCAGTATTGGCCTTTGTTAGGCATCTTCCCATTTCTCCCATTTTGCTCTTTTTTGCCCCAAATGGTCGATGTTGTGAATTGCACTTCGTCGGCTCAGTCAAGCGGTCGCCTATCCCTGCCGAATCCAGCCGACCTTATTTGTTTGGCAAAGCAAGCCAGAAAAAGAGCGTGACTTTAATATTGAGGGCTCGTTTTATTCCGGCGATTTTACCTGCATAGCCAGTGAAATTCTAAGCATAAATGTCGTTTCAGATTTGCGATTGGCGTCCTCCTCGTTGAGCCAGAGCCGAATTACCTCTCCATTCTAGTGGTGGCGGGCCCTTCCACCACCCTACCCGTCAATTGCCCAGGATGGTACTTGTCGGGCTGTGCCAAAGGGCTGAGGCGGAGTTTGAAATTTTGGGCGGTGCATCAATGTGGCTGTGCATTTCCATCAATTCTCGATTGAATTCAACTATCCAATCCGCATTTCTCAGGCACTTACTAGAAATTCTGAAGAGACTGAATTGAAGAGGGGAAGTAGCTGACTCTGCCTTGCCTTTTAAGTTTTTGCACCTGACCTGAATTGAGCCCGGAACGAGTGAAAAGGAAAACAATTCAAACTCCGCCTCAGCCCAATTGACCGATCCAAGAAGTACCAGTCTGCCTACGGCAACAAGCTCGCCTTGTTAGAATGTCGTAACTTAGGCAGGCTGGTCACGGGTCTAGCCGGGATCCGTAATCTCGATCCCGCCAAATTTTCCTGCACCAACGTCACAAGATTTTTTTTTACAAAAATATACAGCAAGTGCACCATGTTAAGTAACAGTTGCATTCCTCCGAGAAACTGACAGTGTGGGGTGATAACAAATAAAAATTCATACACAGATCGTATTAATACCCCAGAAAATGAGGTCAAAATCCGGTGTTTTAGGCTGTCTGAGAGCGGAACATGCCGCACAGTAGCAATACTGCCTGGATTGACCTAGATTTTTGATACGATGCACTTGAGATTATTCCGGAGGGCAGCAAATACCGGGATAGTGAATGGGACCTGTAGTTCTATTGTATCATACACTTGCTAGGGAGAATATCAAATCAGTGCCCCGACCGGCTGTGAATTTGATTTGTAAGCCCCATTCACCATCCCGGTTGTCGTAAAAGAGAGAGCCCAAAAAGGAAGTCACACTGAGTCACGGGGGTGGGTTATTTATGAATGAGCCATAGCTTAGCAGTGTTGTGACCCGGTCCAAAAAGGTCAAATGACCATTTTTCATTGACCTGTTGAAGGGCTACATAATAGTGGCTAAAATATGCTTCGTATCAATTCGATCTTTCCCAGCCGTTCCCACCGCCGACAGTGGTTGATATATTCTTTTATGAGCAATAATCCGTCTCAGGATAGTCTGGAATCGATTTACAGTCGCCTCTGTTCTAACCCATACCTCTTATAACCCATACTCTGCCGTACCGCGGCCTTTGATTTCAGGAGCTCAACAAAATTGTGAAATCACTCCGACAGCTCGAATGGTGTACTGGGCGTTTCAACCAATTTTGGCGTCAATGACACATCGCTCGGTCTCGTACTCGACTTCTTCTGGGTCAGATTCTTGCAAAGCCGGCGAGAGCGCATGTTGGATGGCAGCCTTTGATTTCAGGAGCTCAAAAAAATTGTGCAATCACTCCTATAGCTGGAATAGCGTCGTGGCGTTCTGACCGATTTTGGCGTCAACAACACATTGTTCGGTCTCGTGCTCGACTTCTTCTGGGTTATTTTTTTTTTGAAGCCAGCGAGAAGGCATGTTGGATGGCGGCCTTCGATTTCAGGGCCACAGTAAAATTGTGGAATCACTCCTATGGCTGGAATAGCGTATGCGGCGTTTCGACCGATCTTGGCGTCAACGACCCATCGTTCGGTCTCGCACTCGACTTCTTCTTGGTTAATTTTTTTCAGACTGGGCGAGGAGGCATGTTGTATGGCGGCCTTTGATTTCAGCAGCTCAAGAAAATTGTGGAATTACTCCTAGAGCTGGAATAGCCTAGGCAGCGTTTCGACCGATTTTGGCGTCAACGACACCTTGTTCGGCCTCGTGCTCGACTGTTTCTGGGTTAATTTTTTTTCAAACCCAGCCAGAACGCATATTGGATGGCGGCCTTTCATTTCAGCATCTCAACATAGACGCCCTGCTAATAAATGTATCTCGGCTGTCCCCAAAGGGACAAGGGACCTATTCTGAACCCCATGCCTTACAATGGCATTTTGAACCCCGTGCCCCACAATGTTCCGAGTTGTATGAGTCTGCCTATGGCAATTAACCTCACCCCACTCAGTTGCCATATAACAGAGAAATCGGAAGCCATTCAATGGCCCAAATGGCTTTGCGCAACCTGTCTAATATACTGTTAGAAGTGGAGTGAATTATTAATATGCCTTTCACCTGTGGATAGAATATGGATAGCCCCATGACTAGCCTGTAATCTCGGTTTTCCGATGGTTCTACTTCCCAAACGGCGAAAAAAAGGCGAAAAATAAATAAAGCTTTGAAGAACCTAGGCAACTCCATGTGAACTCAAGGACCAATCAATGTACTTTATTCTACTTGTCATCATCAAAAGTGACCGTTAATTCGCTTACTACAGCAGAAACTCGTGCAATATTCTGGGTCTGACCACCTAGAAATGTTTATCTGGATATATTCTCGCCCTTCATATCCAATTTGGCATCAAAAATCATGTGTATACCCTCTGTGGATCGATTGTTTTGAGTCCACTTGATTTTTGCTACATGTGTCCAAAATTGAGGTGTATGGCTCAGTCTGTTGGCATAGATAGAGCTTTCTGTTGTCGGGGCTATTACTTAAGATATGTTGAACATAGCCCATGACTTGGAACTCGAGGAAAGTGAATGGATATCCATATACAAGGCATTTTCTGCAGCGAGTCATGCCTGCATGGATCGTGCGCAAGCTGCTCTCCAGTTAAGCTGACAAAATTGAACCTTGACAGCTCAACCTTGCTTGAAAGATGACTGGAGCACTGCTCAGTCATTATTTCATCCATCCATGGTGCTCTACACGGTGATTTACCATCGAAATCGCTCATTCAACAATTGATCTTTCAATCCTGCAGACAATGCTGCGACACAATTTGCGGCAAGAATCTGTTAGATAAACAGGAACCTGACTGTTACAAAATCCACCAAAGATGTCTGTTTATCTATTCCAGGATGCCCCAATTTGAATTCAGGCTCCAATTATTTTTTATGTGAAGTTTCTTTCAACTGTTGGATAAAATGTCATAATTTAAACATGGGTCGCTGATATTTCCTGGTCTCTGGGGAGCAATACTGGGTTAATTCTCCCAAAAAAAGTTGTGTAGTCTTCAGCTAATATCTCTAGGTATCTGGTGGTGAGAGGTGGTTGTAATTGAATCATGGGTTATGACGCAGCGCGCCAAGTAACGGTCCCTTTTGATGATGACGAGTATATTACTTTCAAGCATTGTTCTATGTATAATCATGCATCAATGTGCCCTGGCCCTTCCCTCCGAGAATTTGGTATTTTGGGTAAAAACAAGGTCGGCAATGAATAGGAGTCTGCGGACATGTTGAGTGGGCAGAATATCTCTCTGGAAATGCAGAACTTCCTACTGTAGCTCTCTGATCAGCTCAGGAATAATTGCTCGAGGTAAAATCACAAGCTCAAACCGCGGAAGAAGATGAATTGTGAATTGAATTGGAGGAAAAACGATCATCTTGAATGACCTTTCCACTGCTGTGATTCCCCCTCACCATCAGTGAAATTAGATAAACTTAGAGCAGCGCGCGAAGAATGAGCTGTCAGCTGGTGCCGGTGGGGTTAGGAAAAGATTAGATTGGTTGTCAACTGTGCTCGTTTTTGCCTCGTTCTCCCTATGGCAGGAGAAATACGGTCTCATTGTCATCTTTGGGAGGCTGTGATCCATCTCTCTACTGATCAGAACACACGCAGGCCGAGAACCTGGTGTCGTAGCGTTCGAGGAGTTCATGGCTGCGGCCACAAACATATTCTCGGTCGCAGGCATGTACACCCGGCACGTGGCGTCGCCGGGATAACTTCTGTCGGCACCGGGATTCAATACCGTATCCGCAGATCCGGGGATCTATGGTTGGAAATCATAGTAAAGTGAACCAGGTCGAGGAACTGAGGTCCAACGGGAAGCTTTTGCACCATTTTGGTTCAGGGTTATTACGTCATGAGCCTGGGTTAGGGCACTCGGCATAAATTTCCAGTGTGCAAGCCAGAGGACAGGTTTGTGACGACACGCCCCAATACTCCAGAGCCATATTAGATTTTCCCTCGGAAGTTTTTCCATTGCGAGAAAGAAAGATTTCAAGCGATACATGTCCGGTGAAGTATTTCAAAGAAACGTCTCTGGGCCTTCCGCACAACCAATTCTCGACCGCGGATTTCCCAGATCGATAAGTGGCGGGTACAGTCGCGGACAATCAAATTAATCAAAGTCTGCAGCATGTGAACAATGGTTCCCACAGAGTAGTCATTATAACACCGACATTCCGACTTGACAACACTTCTACGTGCAAAACTGTTGCCTGATCAAATCATTTTTCCCACGTGAACTTCTCGTTAAATTTTCAAGCTCCCACTGAAAACCCGGTATCGGCGGGTATCGTAGCGTCTAAAATATATCGGAGGGTCTCGATCGGTCCCAAAATCCTCCATAGAGCGTCCAATTACCGAGCACTTTTGTGTTGGAACCTAAGAGATTGGTTGAGAAATGAATAAACGATGGATTTTATCCGCCGACGCGTTTACGTGTGTTGTCCCAAGTGACGAGGGTGTGAAATTGGTTTTGTTTCCAATCTGAAGCTCAAAACCGACTCAAAACATACTCCGGGGGTTCCTTTTCGGTTTTACAGACCATTTCCCTCCCTTCCTAGTATGTTTTACGGAATTACAGTTGTGGCCAATTACTTGGTGATACGGGCCGGGAAGTGATTCCAGAATATGCATCGTATTTCGACCAGAATTAGAAATATTCTTTCTGAGCCAGATGGGTATGTGTACGATGAATATTTTTTATCTACAAATTGAGCCTATAAAATGCATGTAGGGAATGTTACGGAATGGAACATGCAGAATGGTTTGTTGAAGGGAGACAAACAAAGATAAACATGCGGGATGAATCAGGGCGGTGCTCGATTATATGGCGTCCACGCGACCTTGCTCCATAGCTTGTTCTGGACACCGCGCCGTCTTTCATGGCCATGTCGGATTCCGAGACGTGGAATGCGGACCAAAAAACAATTGATGCATACTTTTCAAGGACCATTGGCCAGTCACTATGTTGTATGTTCTTCCTACCGCCGCGTTTTGAAGGCCGAGCGATTCACTTCATGCAGGGTAGGTAGTAAGATGGTGGCGCGCGACTCTCGTTGGTCGGCAAGTGATATTTGCTCCTCGTTGTTTATTGTTCAACTAACTCTTCTTGTTACAGGGCCAGGAGCGATTCACTGCAGCGCCTGTTCCGACACATTGAGCAGAGTCCATTCAATCAACTTATTGCTATTTGCAAAATAGTTGGCGGTCACATGTTTTCCAACATTTTTGCCACCGAGTTCGCTACCGCCATTCCACTGGTTGTCCTGGCATCGGAGTTTTTCTGGGTTAAATTTTCTGTAACTTGGAAAGAGGCTCGGGTGGATCCTCCCCGCTAAATCAAACACCTCAAAAAATTGTGGATTTGTGCAAAGGCCGGAATGCTCCGAGCCCTGTTTGAGCCGCGTTTTGCCGAGGTGATGGATTGGTTGTCCTGGTATCGGAGTTCTTCTGGGTTAAATTTTCTGTAACTTGTAAAAAGGCTCAGGTGGATCCTCCCCGCTAAATCATACACCTCAAAAAGATTGTGGCATTTGTGCGACGGCTGGAATACTCCGAGCGCCGTTTCATCCGAGTTGTCCTGGACTACTGGAACGACGGCGGCGGCTGCCAACAACACCTCAGCCACAAGTCGTGATATCAGGAATGCCATTTCAACGTCGGAGATCAGAGATGCGGACACAAAGAGGAGAGCATCTGATCACATCCTTGGAGAAGCAGACGACCAGCTGCGATGACCAGCCAGATGGCCACCATGAAGAAGGGACTCTTGAAGGTATGCTTGGCACTGCAAAAACGTTTCTCCCCATTGACAATCTGGCTGCAGGAGATCAGATGGGTTTTCAACACAAGCAGGTTGCGGCGTGCACCGCTCGGGACGCGGAGTCGCCAAAGAGGTCATGCAATCTCACAATTTTGAAATTTGAATATGCACCCTACAAACGAGCGAAGCACGGCATGTAACATGTAAGAACTCGGAGACAGACCACACCCACCCACCTGGCAGTGTTTCAATTTTTGATTCCGGCAATGAAGACTATCCATTTCCGATTTCCATTGATGTTCTATCCCCGGCATTTGCCGGGGTAAGTATGACGTTGACGATGGTGCCTTGCACGATGTAATTCACATTCATGGTTAGCGAGTATACTCGCCCCGTGATTGCAAAGGATGTTGCGAAAACTGGAGCTTCTGTGATGGCTAAGGGTGGCCGGAGAAAATAGTTTAGCGTACCCACATCTGTAACGCCATCCAATACCAGTGATAACAGTGTGACTAGCGTCATGGTGGCAACGACTGCGCTGGATGTCAGGGCATCGATGCACAGTGTACGGATAAGCCTGAAAGTACGATCAACCTGAGATTTTTTGTTGGAAGTAAGTTCGCCTCGGGGCAATACTGCTGAGGAACCAGATGATCAGAAAGCCTATATGAAGGTCGGTGACGGTGCATGAGACAGCCGATGCACTGTCGAACAGTAAGACGAGACAATATTTGGGCGAAATGGTACATTGCCTATTCAAGATTGTTAGATTCATCGATTGGTCATGGTATTGGACGCACCAATGCGCTACCTAGACAGACGAAAAGTAAGGGCTCGAGGGAGACTATCGCAGCCACTATGGCCAATAGTAACTTTGAAGCGGAGTCAGAGGTATGTAGCGGGAATAATATCATCGTACGTGCGCTACAACCATAAGTATGGCTATCGCACTTGAGATGTGTTTCCGAGACCTGGGGAATTTCGAGTGAAAAGAGAAAGTGATATCATACTATGATGGACGCACATTCTCCAATAACGATGCTGCGCCCATATCAGCTCTACGCATCCATTTTAGGCAGAGGCTTACAACAAAATATGTCTGTGCAATTGCGACCGAAATGGCATTTGAAACAAGAAGGGTCGGTAGCGCCCAGGCCGCATCCTGGGTCCGGTAACGACCGACAGTGACAGCGATGGTGCCCACCGCATCATTGACTATTGACACCAAATAACCATATTGATAAGCCCGTCGGAGCTTCCAACGAGACACACAAAATGTGCATGTAATTAGTTGCATTGCGTACAGTGCAATGTTCAACCAAGGACTACATAATGTTAAATCACTGTCGATGACTGGGGTGCAGCTGTGAAATCAAAGACTCTAATTAGTGAACATAGTGAACTAATCACTAACTCCAACTAACTCAAATCAAATCTAATCACAACTTCAATCTCAAGTACTTCATGTGTGTTTTGTTCAGGGGAGGTAGGCACGTATTGCCATCAAGATGTTATGCTTCCTCTTGATCTGGACTTGCTGCGCCAGCTTGGCCATCACTCTGATACTCAGAAGATCTTGAACAAGGGATTGGTCACTGGTGAAGCTTACTTCAAACCAGAAGCCAGAGCCTTGTCTTGCAGGCAAGCTAAATACGGCTCCATGCCCTTCCACTGGACATCATTCTGCTGCTCCCCTTGATCTAATACACTCTGATCTGAAGGAATACAAGATCTACACCTGAGAAGGCTATAGATATTGTGTTCTCTTCATTGACAATCATACAAGCTTCAAAATGGCTATGCACATGAAGCGCAAGAGTGGTACACTGAATGCATTCAAAATCTTCAAAGCTTATGCTGAGAATCATTTTGGACGCAAGATCAAGGCATTTCAGGAAGATAAAGGTGGGGAGTACATGTCTATAGAGTTTGAGAAATACTTGCTCTCTGAGAAAAAGGGCCCAATATTGTGTGTTGCTGTTTCTCTGCACATGAGTTACTTTGCTAACGCATTTGGTTCACATCGTAGACTGTGATTCTCAACTCCGGTCATTCAGGTTTGTTCTTTCCTCCTTCTTGACCTTTTCTGTAGGCAGGGCAGGATGGGCTGCAATGTTGGACTCACTTCCCATCCCACAAAACCTCAACAGACATCTTTGGAGAGACTAAAATATTGTATATTCGCATCAGATGTGAGCTAATCCGTGCATGGGGTGCGACGTTTGCGCCAGCTTGGCTGTCCACGTAAGGATTGATCGCAGGATCCCTAATCCGTCCGCCGGATGGCGAGCTTGCACATTCACGCCTTGGTAGGTAGGCTAGAAATTCGGATAGGTGCACTATACTGACTATCCCTCCCGTCGACCCCGGGGTAAAGATTTCTCAAAACGCAGTGATTCTTACTTAAAATCCCATGCCGCGAGGTGCCGAGACTCGCATCAAAGTTGGCACGGGCTAGCTGACGACCCGTGAGCAACCCGTAAACCCGCGGGTTCGGGTTCGGGTTTTTCGGGTTCGGGTCCGGGTCAACTGTTTTATACCCGAACCCGTACCCGTGTCCATCCCAAGTCCATCCCTACCGAGAAGCACTGATGCCATCTCACTAATAGGTGCGCTCAGAGTAGAGGCTCCTGCGCGCAGCCGCAGGCGCAGGAGGCTGTGTTGAGCATCACATCATAAACCAAACATTGATTCCAACTTGTCGGCAGCGTCGTCGGGATCCCGTCCGCTGGGTCGGCGGGTCATCAGTGGTATGAAAAAGCACAATAAAACATTTATGTGGAATCCATATTGAATTTATAAATGATCCAACCCCCACCGTTGCACTCGCAAATCTTTATGTTTGCTTTCCTCTTCCGTCCCTTTGAGTCTTCTGTTGTTCCCAATAGCTATTTGACAAAATTTCCAGTGGTGACCTCGACGTGCTCTCAGTCGGGTCGAGTTGCGAGGTGAGCCTTTCTTCTTTTTCCTTTCGCGCTTGGGTATTCTCGACCTCGGTGCCCCCCTGGGCTTTTTATTTCCCTTTCTTCTGTTTGAATTTCGCTCCTTAGCATCTACGCATCCGCGGAATTCACCCAACAACCTCACGCTCTCCGAATCAGGTAGAGAATGGGATGCACCGTGAGATTCTTCTTCACTCTTTCTATATCCTGGAAACTCAGACCGATTATCCAAAGATTCCGCCCCGGGCTCGACACCGACTCCCGAGCCTACTCGACTCGATATTTCTTTCCATTCTTTCGTCTTGAATTTTCTCGAGCCATTGTGGCGGCTATATATCATCATCACGGAGGTGAGACACGCAGTCCAGATTCGGTTCGTTGTCTTCATTTCGTTCAAACTCTGTACAACTCTGTACATAAATTCTGATCAATTGTATTTATCGCCGAGTCCAAAATCGAGTTTTTGCCATTTTCAACTTTCCATCCTGCACGCCAGAGCGATGCGACGGCACGTCTTGTGAGCTTTACGCACACCCCACCACAGTACAACGTCATCGACATTTTGCAACGCAGCCTTTGAGGTAGGCCTTGAGCTCATCGCGTGGATTTGCGGTCGCAAAATCCTTGTTCTTGCGACCTTGGACTTTGGCACGGATCCACAAATGCCCGTATTGTACAGGCGCAGTCATTGGCGCCACCGCAAGTCAGAATAGGGGATTATACACCCATGTTACACTCACCGTCTGCCGCCGTTTCAACCACGACGTCCGCGGTGGGGGCAATATATCAATCATCGAACTAACAGAATAAATGGTCAGAGACCGTGAGGGAAGAAGTGATTTCGAGAATGCACCAATTAAGTGAAGCCCTCGACGAGCTGGTGCGGTGGACGTTGTGACGGAAGTGAAGTAACATGCACGTTGCGGCCATCACGATTCACTTGATCTCCCCTTTTGCCTCTAAAGCGGTCACGACACCTCTGTTGACGCCAAGAAGGTTCGCGTACGCCATTTATTTCTGGTGAATATTGTTAAAGAAAATCTGAGGTTCGCACAGTTTCGCACATGTTCGCACAGGTCCGGAAAATCCAACAATCCTTGAACCCCGAACCGCACCTCCGGCCTCGCCCCGAGTGATGACGCGCCAGATAACTGGGCAAATACCTGGCTTGCGGAGGTCACTGACGCATAGCGCGAGCGTATCGGCCAAGGCTTCCTTGCGCAGCGTCATAAGTAAGTCATCTCATCTCAACACCAATCACTATAGCCACTGTTATAGACGACATGGCGACTATCAGAGTTTTGACAAACAGCTTGTGACCTTGTACAAGGCCAAACATTAATAACATTTGGAGCTTTGGCAAAGGGGGGTTCGCAACAGTGCTTTGTACTTCGTTCTTACTTTGTCTCCTTCACTGCCCGGCCTGGGAGCGTTTTCGTCCTGCACTTCAACTGGCGTCGTATAATGTGGATCTGCTTGGCGCTGTTGATATCACGTCGCTTCTCGCGAACCCTAAACTCAAGACTTTAACCAAGTACATTGATGCCACTGTCGTAATATTTCCCGTCCTTTCTCTCTCGCTTACGCTTCCTTACTTTACTTACAACTTTATAACTCACATCTCGTATCTCTGTCTCTCTCTTCCCTCATAAATAGCGATACCATACCGGCTCAACTCCATCTCCTCTCGTGCCTCCTATCTCATGCCTGCACCTTACGCATCCAAATGTTTTCCTTTGCGCGCACTCTACTTTTACTTCTCCGTCTTCTCATAAAAAAGTCTACTTACATACCGAAACCGGCATCTGATATAGCCCCCATACTACGTTGTGTAGAAGTACTGTCGCATAGTTACTTGCCAGCATGTTCGGACCATTGCTTATCCTACACTTATTTTTATGAGGGTTCCTTTGTACAAAAAATATCTTTGCGCGCGCGAAAGAATATTGGGGCACGCGCGAAAGAGGGTCGGATAATTTTGTAGTCAAATCTTAGACTTCCAACGAAGGGCTCTCTCCTCCTCTCAAACCTACCTATCAAATAGTGATTAAATTGAAGCCTTGGTGCCGCCCCGTCGTTCGCTTGTCGGCGAGGTGCTGTCTGATCCGCCAGATAAGACAAGATAGATTAGATTAGATCAGGGACTATCTTGAAACCCTTGGGCGCTCATGGGATTCGGGATGGGACCGCAGGTTTCAACTCGGATGAGGGGAGACACTTATTGAGTCCTTTGTAACTATAAGTGGTGGAAGTTCGACACCGGTCCAGGTGTTGTCGTGCAGCCGATGTCCAGGCGGATCAAACCGATTAGTTAGACTCTAGACAGGGGCACACCTGCTTGAGAGGCCTTGGCCCCGCAACTTCAACGATGCTGAAGAGCGGAGGTAGGCCTTTGAGGCTTGGGCAAGGAAGGTTCTGATGTCGGAAGAGTTAATGACTTGTAAGCTTCCTTGAGGAAATTTGCAGTTGGGTTGGCAGTTCAGTATGCTTCCCTCCGCCGAGGTTCGTGCTGAAAAAATTCTGGAACAGCAGTCAACCGCTCGCTGTACAGTGTAAGTACAGTATTCGGTCTTCGGAGCAATCACTGACAGCCGAGACTCTTTCGCGCGCCAACGTTCTTTCGCGTGCGCTGGCTTTCTTTCGCGCGTGCTGGCTTTCTTTCGCGCGCGCTGAACCTCTTTCGTGCGCTCAAAAATATTTTTTGTACAAAGGATTCTGAACAGTGTTGGCATTGGCTGGGTCAAGGTGATTTTTACTACCCCTTGACCCAAGGTATATCCCACAAGCATTTTGAAGCCTAAAATGATTGATAAGGTTTTGAGTGTCATCGGGGCATAGTTAATGGTTGATCCTGGGGGTCAAACCACTTGACCCCCTGTTTGACCCTGGTCAGTGCCAACACTGCAAAGGAACCCTCATGATTTTCCGTAGACGCATATCTGCGTATTTTCTAGGTACAGTAATCAAGCCCCTCTGAGCCACTCCACAAAATTGGCCGAATCCATACGACGTGGTGGAAGGAAGGAAGAAAGCGACAGCAAAAAGCAATCAATTGATCATTGATGTGGTCGGAGATTTTCGGAACCGGGTCCTGTTCGACCCGAGAGTCGCACAAACTGGAATTCATACAATGTCGCGGAAACACGACATGTGGATGCGTGAGGCGGTATTTGGGAAGATACTGACTTCAAAACTAACCGATCTGGATCACTCATCGCAAAGGCCAGAATTCATCGCACAGCAGAAAGATTGGATCGATTCCGGTTGCATGAAACGACGTTTGCTCAACCTGACGAGAGGCCGCACTATGATAGAGTACCAGATTACAGTTGCACGAAAGTGCACTTCTAAACTGGTAACCAGTGTAGGAAGAACGGGCACGCGGACTGCCATCTGCAGCACTCACATCCGGGTGGCGCCAAGAAGTCCTTAAACAGTCTCCTTCCTACTCTCACTGCTCGTCCTGCGCAGCGGTGTCTAAGCAGCTCGCGTTGCTGAGTCCACGTACTCATGCCCTGCGTCGTGCTTGTCTCACTCCCACCATTAACATCGTCGATCAAGTGCCGATGTGCTGCACCGTCTGCGGCTCTAGTGTGGGGACCTTTGACGTGGTATACGCACCTCCGGGGCAGAACTTGAGCCCATTTCGGCCATCGCACCCCTCAACCAATAACGAAGATGTGGTAGTGCTCCATTCCATGGGCCATTACCCCACCCGCCATCCTCTCCTTCCTAGGGGTACCTTCGTCCTCCGGTGCTCGGGCTCCCATCCCCCTCGACCGGCTCTGGAAAACACAATGTCATGCATTCGTAGAGCTGCCTTCTAGTGCTGTTGCCTGCTCCGTTCTCCGCGGCGAGCACCGTACACGTACAACCCCAAAGCTCCTGAAAGTAATGAGAATAACCGATTTTTTTTGGAGCGGTTCTCAATTTTGGCAATTATTTTTCGGGTGTAGGCCAACCAGTCGGTCTTATCTATTTATCTGGGCATCATTGTAAGCCATACAAGCGGCTGGTCGGCCGCTTCGCGGCCTCGCATCCCCTTCCTTGGCTAAGTGTCCAAGTTGAAAATTGAGCGGAGGCAACTCCCTAACTGCAACAGTTGAGCCGAGCGTGGGAGACAATGTTTTGCAGCATTTTCCGAATTTGCTGTGAGACTGCATCCCAATATCAACTAAGGCCTCGATATTACACCTTTATTTTTTCGCACCACGCACGGAGGATCGGGATTGGCCACAGCAGATGCGGGTGCGGGATCGACTGCGACGATGGGCGTAACCTCATCATCATCATCCTCGTCTCGATCAGCGGTGGAACCGGTCGGTCCGGTCCCGAGCTCGAATCGTTTCATCGATGATTGTGGACTTTCTTGAATATTTTTTTTGACATGCAGTCGGTGGCTGTTCTCTGCGAGCATTTTGTGGTATGCACGGGAGTCCTGCTCCCACTCGACCCCGGAAATGAGACCATTGGAGGCCCACTATTTATCTGGAGACAGAACGAATCTGCTCTGATAACAGTGGTTAATATACGAACACAATCGAAATTGATTTAAGGAACACACAAGAGTTTCCGCAGCTGGGTTGTTGTTGATATCGAGTCTGTGCCTGTTTCTTCGTGATTCCAGGACTTCGCGCCAATTGTAAATCCTCGAACACGGGCGAGCCGATCGAATAGAGTTGGACGACAGATGTTTTATGGGTAAGATGACCGTTGTCATCAATTTTAGCAAACACAGAGTGCGAACCCTCGGCTCTGGGGGCACATTCAGCTTGTTCCCGAGCAAACATGGCGTCGAAATCGATGTTCGGGGGGCAAAATGGATGGAAGGATGCGTCCAACGCAAGTGACGGGCCTGGCATCACAACACCGAAGGGCTGTCCGCCATCGACCGATCAATTTTTTTTCAAACCCGGCGAGAATGCATGTTGGATGGCAGCCCTTGATTTCAACAACTCAGCATAGATGCCCTGCATTCCGGATTTAAATACCCCATAAGAAAGGGCGAACAATGTATTTCGGCTGTCCTCGGAGGGACAAGGGACCTATTATGAATCCTGTGCCTCACAATGGCATTTTGAACCCCGTGCCCCACAATGCTACTTTGAACCCTGTGCCCCACAATGTCATTTTGAACCCCGCGCCTCATGGCAAGGTCCATTACAAAATAATTTGAAGATCCTAGCTATTGCGATTTCAGCAACCATAAGGGAGAGGTAGGTAAACCCCGTGTATCACTATGGAACTGACCATCCGGTGCATTATAAACCCATGCCTCACAATGGCATTTAGAACCCGTGCCCCACAATGTCCCGAGTTATACCAGTCTGCCCACGGCAATTAACCTCACCCCACTTTTGCTGCATAGCAGACTGGCACCGAGTCTAGTCTTAAACAATCAGCTCGCCAATGGTATCGCCTCATTGATTCCATACTCAAGCACATGGGCTTTACCCGTCTCCAATCGGACCACAGTATCTATCTATGCTATCGCGGAGATATCATCGTTGACATAGAGTTATACGTTGACAACCTGCAAAGAGCGACAACAAAAGATGAGCCTACTTGGAACGCAGTGAACTCGATAGCGGATTGTTTGCTCGGCCCTCGGTACCCATATCCGCCGGATTGGCGTCAACGAATCATGACGGTGAAGGTAACGACCACTCTTCAATCGGAGGCCAAACGTGGAACAAACGGCCCGCACAAAAGATTGCTGCTGTGAAAACCATCAGAACACAAGGCGACACTGCTTCTGTGGGTCCACCAATTGATGTACAGGCTCGGCAAATATTATAGCTTCGCTGCCGCTTCGAGAGCAGCAATAAGCTCCTTCGGGTCTACATTCGCTTTGTCGTGCGTCTGCTCCGTCGGCTGCGCCCAAATAACGCGGTATAGCTCCCAGAATAGCGTGACATAACGTACATCCTTAATCCATAAGTCATCCTCTAGGGTGCGCTTGAAGTTCGAGTTCAAATCTGCAGGGTGGGAGAAGAATGTGCGCTTAATGCCTCCTAACTCCTTCAAATTGAACGAGACTGGGCGGTTGGCCTAACGCAGCACCTCCGTCGGCCAAGGCCTAGCCGTCATAGGCACTGGGATCACGACAAAGCGCGGAAATGACCAGAAAAATAGGTATGCGACAAATAACAGGCTGCGTGTCACGTACTGTCACACACATCACAAAAGAACAAAATTATATTTCCTGCATGAGTAAAGCAGTTCTGGGCTATATAATCTGCTGTAAATCGTCGTCCGAGTCCATCGAGCCCATAAAATTGACCAAATTCACGTAGAACCTCAATTGTTTGATATAAGTCTACGGTTCGAACCTCGACACTGATCAGACTCCATATACTAAAAAATTTCGACTATCTTAATTTTTAGTTTATTGGAGTTTGACTGTGGGAGACTAGGTTATGGGGTTCATCACCGCAATCTTTTGCATTTTCAGACGCGTGACCCTATTGCCCTCACCGCAATCCTTCGCATTTTCAATCACTTTCAATTCCAGCACGGTCCAGGAGCCATTTCTTGAGGCGCGCGTACCGGCAATGTATATTTCGGTCATTTTCAGCTATTCAGCTTCTGCTCAGAGGCATTATTGACCTCTCCAGCGGCCAATCAGTGCTTTACATTTTCAAAAAAACGTGACCTCGCCGCAATCCTTTACATTATATTAAATACAGGGCTTGAAGGCAGTTTGCCCCGGAATTGTCGGCAATCAGCTTAATAAGCACACGATTTCGAAACCGCACTTGCCGCTGGCCATTTACATTTTGAAACACTTTCAATTCCAGCACGGTTCCAGAGCCATGTTCTGAGGCGCTGGATTTCTGACCCATCACCTTGAAGTTTCCGACCATGAAGCTCTCAACGCAGATATTCCATTTAATTCCTGATAAATTGGCTCCCTCTGGTGATTGGCAGGACTCAGAACTGCCGCGGACACTGGAGGCCTGCGCGCCGGCGTCACGGTCATTCCGTTGAGCCAGTCAGGCCCTCTTGTTTTTGTCCGCGACTCTCCCAAATTATAGCCCGAATCCAACTCTCTCTTTGCTCTCTCTTCACAACGACTCACCGAAATCCTTGCAACTTCGCCTCATATCGCCTCATTTATGAGAAGCCTTGATGTTTACTACAGTCTAGGGCATGTCACGAGTCCGGGTGACCCGCGGGTCCCCACAGGTTGATCCGTGGGAGCACCCGCGAGTTTACCTACTCGCGGGTTCAGGTACCCGCCGCCAACGGGTCACTGAGGATCCGAGTACAGATCCGAGTACAAGTTTTGAAGGTCCCCTGCTGGATGGCATCGATTTACAGTGGCGGCAAAAAAAAATTGCCGGGGCCGTCTGGGCTCATCCCTTGACCAAATCACTTCAAATGAAATCTTACCATAAACTTCTACCAATTTTATGAGCTTTGACATAGTTTAACCCATACCGTGCCTGTACCATTGTTGTAGAATAACCAAGCGGCCCCGTATCCTCTCCTGTGGAGTGTGAATTCACCCTCCATTTTCTTTCAAGATCGCCATTCAATGGCTTTTATTGTAAATGGAAAGGATGAACCCCTGACTGAAGAGTGGGTGATTGTGCGGCAGCGCCGAATGCGGCATGACAGAACCTACGTCGACGGCCAGGTCGGCCACCTCTTTCTGTAAACTGGAAGTGTTCTGTCCGAATGGAAGCTAGAGTTCATTTGAGCTGACCTGGGTTTTCTTGAGCTGTTTTGAATTTACCTGAGTTGCCCAAAGCAAGAAAATATGAACCTTCTAACTTCAGGGCAGGTTTCGGAAAATTCATGCCGGACGCTCGGAGATTGGGGGCTTTACAGCTAATATTAGTATCGAGGGCACGAACCGAAAATTTCCGTTTTGGGATGGTTTTGATCCGCACCAAAGAATTGCCCGGTGTATTGTATTGTTTAGGTCGTGGTCACTCCTTTCAAATGGCAGCCCAGTGTATTGTATTGTTTGGATTGAGGTCATGCCTTTCAAATGGTAGCCCAGTGTACTGTATTGTTGGATTGAGGTCATGCCTTTCAAATGGTAGCCCGGTGTATTGTATTGTTTGGATTGAGGTCATGCCTTCCAATCGACGCTTGCCTCAACAATGTCATATTAGCCAGTAAAGGGCCACGGATGAGAATCCGAGGTCTCGAGTGTATTTTTCATGTCAACACGCTACAGGAGAAATATAATCCAAAGTAATCAAGGGTATGTTGAGGGTGGGTGACTGAAATTGAATAAGACTCGGGCTCTATCTAGGAGGCAGCGAGAAAGGCTGAGTAAAGAGCCGTGCTCTGGATTGCCATAAATACCTGCCTCGGCTGCCTCCTGGTACCTGCGTGGTGAACCCCGGCGGGTGAATGCACACAAAGGATTATATATCAAAGAGCAGAGTCTGGGCGCACGATTGAAATTGTATAATTACTCTTAAACTCGATCAAACTGTAGCCCAGTGCATTGTATTGTTTGGATCGAGGTCACGCCTTTCAAATGGCAGCTGACGGTAAATGGCCCAAAAATGCTCAAAATGGTCAACGTGGATGGCCCGGCGTGAGTCCAAATCCAGATGAATTTAGGTAAAACAATAAATGTCTGTAGTCGCCTTTCCAAGTACTTTTAGGCTGTGTTCACCATTTTTCACTACTGTATGAAACCACAAGCTCAATCTTTCAGAAAACTGTGAAATGGTGGAGGGGAATAGAATGGATGAGGATGCTAGTGGCACCTCGGCTCAGACACAGACACTGACACGTACGCAGATGACCCAATATGATTGAATGGGACTCGACTACTTTACACGGTGTGCTATATACTTGCTCGGTCGTTAAGATCTGCCGTCGACCGTATAGCTATATACTTTCATCACCGCACGCCGAAGCAACAATAATTCTCACACTCCCACCTGATGAGACGTGCGAAGCAAGAAGGAAGAAACAACATAACTACCAGCCTTCAAACGTAAACTCCCACCCGCAATCCATCAGATTCGAAGAGGCACTTGAATATTGGGTGGCCCGTCGTCGTAGTCAACTTCGTCGTCGTCGTCAAATAGGTAAACCTCGTGAGCTGATTCCGTCGCCGCATGAACTCGTTCGCAAAGTGAATTACCCATGACCCAGTCTTTGATATGCTGAGGCATGTCCTGAATGCACCGTGCCGCAATATGACCAGATCGACCACAACGATGGCAATGATTTTCGTTGGTGGGGTCGCACCAATGATAACCCTTGTCGTCGGAGGAATGATTGCCTCGAGGCGCACCGCCGCCACCACCGCGACCGCCAGAAGGCGAATAACCGTCGTCGTGGCGACCATTTGAGTTACTAGGGTATCCACCGCTCCGAGCACCAGAACCCGAATAACCGCCACTAGTTGAACCGCCATTACCCTTTCTCCCACCCGAACCGAATCTCGATGTCGTCGCGGCCATCACAACGGCAGGACCCTCATCGTCAGACTCCTGTTTCACTGGAGGGTCAACGGTGGAGCCGTTGAGGATGCCAACGACATCATCGGATTTCTGTTCGTCCTTGTTGGATGTGATGGACGTACGAACGCCTGCCCAGGAAGGATGAAGGTTGATGATGAGGACATCAGTGGTCTCGAGATCACCGAGCTCGCAACCGAGACCCTTGAGAACTTTCCGAGCCGCTTTGACCTTGTTAATGAAGACATCAATGGGAAGGGAAGGATCGTGGACAGCGCGGTAAAAGTCCGAACGCACTTTGAGACGGCGCGACATGGTGGACTTTTCAAAGCGAGCTTTTAGTTTCCTCTAGGCCACAAGGCCAGATTTCTCGTCCTCGATGATAGCTTTGTAATCATCGTGGACGTGCGAGTAGATCGTCCACACCAATTCACCGTCGAGCGCCTTGCTCTCGTCCGGGACAGTGGAGGTGGCCATCGAGTCGACAATGAAGGCGGTACCACAACCACGGAAGAACATGATCATGGTTTTACTCCAATCACCCCATGTTATGTCGTCGAGGTCGGCGAGTTTTTTAAGACCATCAAGAAGTGCGGAGGAAATAGGCATCGTTGATTTCGGAAGAAGTCGGAAGTATGGATATGATATGGATGTTGTCGATGACAGAACGAGAAGGATTGGAAGCAGGGAAGCAATCGGAGGCCCAAAACCTGTGAAATGGTGGAGGGGAATAGAATGGATGAGGATGCTAGTGGCACCTCGGCTCAGACACAGACACTGACATGTACGCAGATGACCCAATATAATTGAATGGGACTCGACTACTTTACACGGTGTGCTATATACTTGCTCGGTCGTTAAAGTCTGCCGTCGACCGTATAGCTATATACTTTCATCACCGCACGCCGAAGCAACAATAATTCTCACAAAAACCACAAATTGAGAGAAATGGATTTAACACCGTATGTTGGGCCCGGCAGTCAGTAATCATCACAGCGAATGTCGACAGGTCTACAACGGGAAAATAAAGGAGAAGATAAAATCAAATGGAAGGCACATATCCAAAAAGAAGGAGGGGAATCTCGAAGGCTCACTGTATATTGTACATGCGAAGGGCAATGTTCGGGTTCCCGGAATTTTTCTTTGCCGGGAAGCGTTCCTTAACAGGTGACGCTATTGATTCGGCCCATCACTGCCTCCTTGAGTATGGAGAGCTTTCAAGCCTCTGGCCTAAGAACCAGGGCAGCAACGGGAAATCTGAACAGACAGTTTTGCTTAGAATCGCGCTGGCTATCGCCTTGCAATCAACTGCGAAAAATCAGGTCTCCATACAGGTCACGTTTGCATGGTGCAATGGCAAATAACACGTCTTCCTATTGATTCGGCCCGGTCTTCACAGCACCGCCTCCTCGAGTATGGAGAGCTTTCAGTTTCAGGGCTCTGGCCTAAGAACTAGGGCATCGACGAGGAATTTGAACAGACAGTTTTTCTTAGAATCATGCTGGCTTTCACCTCGCAATTAGCTGCGAAAAATTAGGTCTCCATACCGGACTATGCTTCGACCAGAAAATGAACACTCATTCCACTTCTGCACCGAGAAGGGATACAATATGCGCACAGCCAGAAAATTCAAAAAATATTCCACGATGTGGTTTGCCGGGGATTAAATTTTCTGTGCACATGTTGGAGGGTGCATTTATCTAGGTTTAGGAAGTATACTAAGAGAACATTGTTATTTCTAAACAATTTTTTGCGAGCATACACATACACTCCTTTATTTGGTGTAAGGACGATTGCAAGACTGATTGAAAAACGATTACAAGACGAGACTGCGAAGAAGGTGAGAAAGACACACCTATAGTCTCTCATAAACAGACACTACAACAGGAAGCTCGTGCCTGGCATGTTGTACCTATGACAAGCCTTGATAAGAATCCCGCTGAGGCATGCTATAGTTGGTTACCCATGAACAAAGGGCAGTGCGAGTTTGGACAATTTCGCGCAGCCCCCACTTGACATAAGAGACTTCAGTGTAAAGAATGCCGACACAGCGATCATGCTTCATATCAATACAACCACTCCAGCAGAAGACTCCGCCGCCTCGCAGTCCCTGGAATCTACGCCAGAGGGTCAGACAGTTCCAACCATACGAGTTGCTCCAGCCCATGGTAGAAAGTGAGCGTTTAAAGCCTCTGTCTGCATATGGATGGATTGTGGATGGAAGCAGTGATGCTGGAACCTTCAATATGCGCGATGCTTGTCCACTAATTGAGGGTACAACACTGCAATAGGGACGCGGAGACGAGGCTGGCTGGACTCAATTATCCATAACCAAAATAAACATAGATCAGGATTCAGCTAGTGATTGAAGAGAACTTTCAACGTTGAATCGTCTTGAGTGTGGACGGCAAGGAAGCGTGTGTGATAAGCCATATTATCACACGCTCACGGTCTCAACGGCATCGCGTTGTTTGATGGATAACCCTGATCACTGCGAACATTTACAGCTAGTCAGATCCCGCTCGGAAGTATTGCCATTTCCAGAGCGCAATTACTGGTTTACATTTTACATGTAAACTGCGTGACTCATGTCTCTGAGGCAGGCCAGTTAGAATCGTCCCCCGTGCCTGTGCATATGTTGCCTGGGTCTTGTTTTTTTTCGAGGGCTTCTCATATGATGTTTTGAGATTCTGAGAGCACCACAGCCCAGAAGTTGTACACCGCAATATTCTGCAAAATGCCCGAATCAATTACTGTGCTTTTACGGCAGGCCAATCTGCAAAAGATTCTGTTTCTGTAGCAGGAGGGCTGACTTTTGACATTGGCTCCACCGGTGCCCCATCCCCGAGTGAAATCAGGCATCTGCAAGCAAATCAGGCCCATTTCTGATGGGGGAATGTACCGTGAACTGGTGCTGCTGGCTGACAGTCTCTGTCTGCAGAAGGTTCTGTTTCTGTGGCCAGAGGGCTGACTTTTGACATTGCCTGCACCAGTGCCCAATCCCTGCCATTTGAAAAGCATGACCTCGAGTCAAACAATACAATACACCGGGCTGCCATTTGAAAGGCATGACCTTAGCTAAAGAGTACAATACACCGGACTGCCATTTGAAAAGCATGACTTCGAATGAAACAGTTTGGCCTGTACCACAGTCCGAAGCCCTTTGCTCAATGTGCGTTTGCTGGAAATGGATAGCCCTGGTCCTTCCGCAACTTTGTGGCTCAGATATTTTGTGTTTGGCCTGTGGCCTTTGTACCGATCCCAGCAAGCATCTGGGTATTTGAACATGACCTCTACAATACACCGGGCTGCCATTTGAAAAGCATGACCTCGAAACAGTTTGGCCCATACCACAGTCCGAAGTCATTTGCTCAACATGCGCTGCATTTTGGGGTGAAAATATTTTCACTCCTACGTGAAACATGAAACTCACCCGCTATGACAGCAATACCATTGTTCGTGTGTAAAATGACAGAATGTATTGGCAACTATGTCTCGTTCACTTTCCCTATGACGAACTCTTCTATTAGCTTGAATTTTGCAGCAACTTCCGGTCGAAGTAGGCAGGCCCATCGTTGGGAGTGCGAAGTGAGCCCACCAAGCAATCAATATCTGCGTCCACCGCTCCAGCTCGCCTCCTACAGCATTAAAATTCGGCATCGTTTATTAAATTTGGCATCGTTTAAGCGACAAAATTCGGCATCCTCCATTTCCCAGTCCCGAGCGTCCTTGCCTACTTTCCCTGTAGGCTGGCCCCACGATTGGGACGAAATGGATCGATGGACGGTGGCTGTCTCGGGGGATGGTAGAGTAGGAAAGACGGCGCTAGCTGTGAACGTAAGTACGGCAGAAATTTTGTTCCAGGACAATGCTAACCTCTAACACATTTCACACCAATTGCTTCATCGGTGAGTCGAAAGACTCGAAGTCTCGTGAACCGTGCTGTGAACTGACAGTTACACTGACTGCTGTGGAATTGCAACAGTCGCGTTTTAACTGCAAGGTCATTGAAGCAGGTGTTTCAAAATGAATGCCTTGTGGAACTGCAATAATGGCTTAAATTCAAGGCCATTGAAGCACGTGTTTCGAATTGAATGGAAAACACAATAATGGCTTAAATGCAAGGCCATCCTGGCTATCTAGATCTGCGGGGCGCACCTCAGAAAGTGTCTCCGGGACGCTTACAGTGGCGGCAAAAAGTAATGAGCGCACTCGTTCGTAATAATTTTCTTTTGACGGTACAAGTTTGGTTTGGGTGTGGGCGCCGGCCCGGACGGCTGGGGTTTTCCACCCCAGACCCCGACCGCTGGCGAAAAAACAAAGAAGAAAAAATGCATGCGGCGGGATCGGACATCCGTGACTTTATAAAGAGAGGAAAGAGGGAGACAATAGACAGGATGCGCACGAGCCGCATGCGGCTTTTGGCTCTTGTGCAAAGCCGCCGCGGATTTCCTGTTTATTTTGAGTCAAACCCCATCATTGCATCTCCAAACTTCTATTCGACGCTTAAAACACTTAAATCTTCAGTACTGTGGAATTCCTCTGCGAGGAGAGCTCGGGTAACCCCAGTCTCCTACCCACCCTCACTTGCGGGGTTTGGGAAGACAGAGAACTGATTTTTACTCTGGATCTCACTTTGTAATACAATACGACAAGTATGTGATAGCCCATCAATCCATCAGTTCTAGCCCACTATAGCTTCCGAACTTCAATGCCCCAACCCCTCCAGAGAGGCTGGCCTTTAACAAACGTCAACAACATAGCCACCCGGTTCCGCCGCCGTCATCAATCCCCGCATTTGACTTCACGTATGCCGACACATTGTCGACGCGTCTCCCTGCCCGTTCTGGCGCGTTCTTGTGCATAAATCTTTGTCATTGGTCTTCTCAAATTCTTATACCCCTTGACTGCAAAATTCTAGACCAAAATGTTGCTTTTACAGTTCAGTGGAATTATGATGTGGATTATCCCACAAACTCATGACCATTGGATCACCCCTGGAAATTTTTCCACAATCAGGGATGGCAAACCAATTCTGAGCCTTCTGACCAAGAACAGCTGCCAAAACCTCAGCAGACGTGGGGGAACTCAATCGCGGCATCCCAGCACCTCAAATGCGGGAATTGATGGCGGCGGCGGAACCGGGTGGCTATGTTTTTGACGTTTGTTAAAGGCCAGTACATATCCAAGTGTGTGGAGGTTAATTTGATCTCCCCTCACTCTGGTCACACTACTGTCCCGACAGCAGCTGTGCAGGGTCACGGTTTGGCCCAAAAAAGCAATTTCTGGGCAGAAAGCAGGCGGAAGGGGGAGCAGTTGAGTGAATTAAGCTTTCCTGGCCTGGAATTTGCTGCTGTCCAAAGAATATGGCGGTACGTGCATATCCAAGTGTGTGGAGGTTAATTTGATCTCCCCTCACTCTGGTCACACTACTGTCCCGATAGTGACTGTGCAGGGTTATGGTTTGGCCCAAACCAGCAATTTCTGGGCAGAGAGCAGGCGGAAAGGGGAGCAGTTGAGTGAATTAAGCTTTCCTGGCCAGCAATTTGCTGCTGTCCGAAGAATATGGCTGTACATACAAATCCAAGTGTGTGGAGGTCAATTTGATCGACTGTGGGAAAGGTCACACTACTGTCCCGATAGCGGCTGTGCAGTGTCACGGTTTGGCGCAAAATAGCAATTTCTGGGCAGAGAGCAGGCGGAAAGGGGAGCAGTTGAGTGAATTAAGTTTTCCTGGCCTGGAATTTGCTGCTGTCCGAAGAATATGGCTGTATGTGCAAATCCAAGTGTGTGGAGGTTAATTTGATCGAGGTTTTTTCACGCGATATTGACGCACTTCGTGTTATGTCCGACTTTGTAGGACCTCTGCTTGAACATGGATGTACGGTGCTCATGTCGAGATTAAAATCCGGATCCGGGTCAGGCGGAACACAGTTTGAAATTGTATCATCCAGAAAAGCCAACAATCTCTTCTGAAATTCCAAGTTCCCGCCATTTACTAAAGCTTTCTCTTTTATTTGATTCGGATTAAGGCCGCCTTCAAGCCAAATCAGCATATGACAGTGTAACGTTCCACGACCTTGGGCCTCAACACACCCATAGTACGCCTTGAAGACTCCGAGAACGCCTCCTTCCAAGTCCTCTTGCTTCGGATCGTAGCCCAATATTTCTGAAATAAAAGCCTTCATGTAAACATTGAAAAACTCAGCTGCGACAGCTGGGTTTTTGGCGACTAGACAGGATTGATCGAAGTACTCCGGCACGGTCTCCAAGTTTAAATTCTCTAAATCTATCTCGTCCCCAGCCAAGAATTTCACAAGCGGGTTGTAAACATCTGCTGGGTTGATTGTCACGGGCGCACCAATCTGAGTTCGCGAAGATCGGTGCAATGTCTTGTGACAGCGGAGTGACGTGACCGAGGACTCTCCTCTTTCCGACCACGTCGCTCCGCTGCACGTCTGGCTTTACAGCTCCGGCCTGGTGCTTTGGATTGACTGAATTTGCGGAATTTTCATATACTCTATCTGGATCCTTGTCTCCAACTCTTTGTATCTGGACTACTGGGCTTCTGGGCTAATGCAACCTCTAACCACACCTGCGTAACTCACCCTCCGCCCTCCATTATACTTCGGTCTCGCCAGCGTTAATCCAACATCATCTTCGTGTTGGAGGTTATAACCACTAGACTACTCGCGCGAGTAGTCTAGTGGTTATAACCTCCAACACTGACTATGTTGGTTCAATATCCATTTTTTTTTAGATCTGTGCAGAGGTTCAGGTAAGTGGTTTGACATCTTCAACATGGCGCCCACCTGTTAACATATGGAGACGAAATTTCGCTGGCTATCTCCCCAGCCAGGCGGATTTAAGAGTGCCGTTTAATTGAGGCCACAGCGCTCAATTCTTCAATTGGGCGCACAGCTGCAATCAATCGGCATTCCCGGCGCCGGTGAGGGCACGGAGACAGAATCTGAAGCGGCAGTTCTTCTTGAAATTTCGCTGACTATCTAACAGGAGGAAGATGATGACGAGGAGCAGGAGCAAGAAAAGGAGCTGGGAGAGGAATACCGGGAGGAGGAGGTGGAAGAGGATTCAGATGAAGACGACGATGGAGTGCTTGCACCGAGGACACCGAGCCTTCGTAAGCTCCTTGCTCGTGCGCCATCCGTCAAGCTTCAAGCTCTAGCGGGTCTTGTCCTGGGACAACCGAAGCAGCAATCTGGAGTCTTCGATGACAGCAACCGAACTTTTTTTTTTGAGACATCAGCACTTTCTGCCAGGAGCTGTGTGCCGAGTCGAGGGTTCCCCGCCGCATAAAGTATTTCAGGTGTACCATTTAGCGCCATTTAACGACGTCAACTGATCCCAGTATTACCTCTATAGTTGAGGAGGAGGCGCTGCTCCAGGGCGCTGAGGAACCTGCCCAGGCGGCCGAGTGGGACGTCGGAGGGGCTGCGCCGGGCGCCATCAACCTCGGGCTCGTCAGCGATGGCGGTGAGGCTTTCCCTCTCGATTCCTTCCTCTCGTATATCTAATTTCATTGCAGGCGCCCTCGACTGGGCCGCAGACCCCACCCCCGGCGGTGCCTCCACCCTGGGCTGCAGAGCCCGCTGCTGCTGCGTCCGGCTGGGACGCTGATGCCACCGGCTGTGGATGGGAGTAGCCGTAGTTGTGCGTATAATTTTCGGGAGGGTACTCTGCGTACAGTTACGGGTTCGCGTACTTCAATTATTTCCTCTGCATGCACCAAAAAAAAATATGATCTTCATGGTCATATGGACATCCTTTCTGTTCATCTGCTGTGGACGAGCTTACGGTGTCAACGTTCCGCGTGACCACCCCATCCTCAGCAGCATTGCACGCGAGGCACACGCGGGCGTGGGGGAACAGGAAGGTTGCGATTGTCAGCGCGTCTATCCTCACAACGATACCCCTGCTTGTCCTCGCTTGTGTCCTCCTGCGACCACTTTTGAGAGAGATTGCTAGGAAGCTAGCTCGAGGATTGAGTGGGGCTCATGGCAGGAAAGGTGCGATCGCAGTAAGATATGTGCGAGCTGAACTCGCGGATGAGCAGGGCTCATAAAGAAAGTGGTAAGCGGGTGTGCGTAAAGAGCGCCTCTATACATGTAACGTCAATGATGTTTCGATCGCGCAGCGGATCTTCGATGTTTCCCGGTGATACGCTAGCCGCCTGTCTGAGCGCGAGCAAAACCTATCAAAAGGTAAAGCAGCGGCACACGAGGGACGGACGAAGTGGATGGTGTGTGTGCGAGGTGGTTCAAACAAAGCTCAGGCTTAGTAATACGTCGGGAAATCGGACTTTCTGAAACCTTGTGCAAGGACCGTGGAATGACTTGGACAGAGAGCTCTGGCAAATCCAAAATTCACGCGTGTTTTAAATATTATATCACCTATTTATAAGATTACGTGTGTCAAAGGATACGCTAAGCAGCGTGAGATCGTGGGAGCGTGACGTGATCGTCACTTTCGTCTTCGCGTCGACACGCCACGATCTCTGGCGCCCTTTCGTTTCATTTCTTCTCTTTGTCTATGGCCACTCGAATCCTTCGCATACCAAGCTCTTTGTTCACACCTCTCACGTCTTCTTCAAGACACTAGAGCTTCTTCAGCATGCGTTGTGCATTCAGCAATCTCCCGACTTTTCTGCGCTTCTTGCGCCCTTTGTTCATCACTGCTGGAGGTTATAACCACTAGACTACTTGCGCGAGTAGTCTAGTGGTTATAACCTCCAACAAAATGTGGAGCCCTTATCTAATGGGTTGGCTGGACAGGCCGCCGGATCGAACCCCGATGAAGGAGGACATTTATTGCAAATGTGGTCCGGGACTGAAGCCGATAACCGGCCGGGGGCACCACGAAAGGACACTGCGCGATACTTGGGGAACCAACCCCGGGGGATATTCAATACCCGTCTGGTTGCACGCTAAGTGCCAAAGATAGGGGTTCCATATTTTGTTGGAGAGGAGGTCTTACCAACTAGACTACTCAAACCCACCCGGCTTTCATGCCGTTGATTTGGACAAAAATTGCCATGCATTCCACTCCTACGGCTCGAAGATGCAAAATTGTGAGAAAGCAGGGCCAAACACAGAAAATATTGTGAAACTTGCTTCGGCAGTGGTTAATTTGCCTGAAGTTTATGCTGGACACCCTCCCAGTATTCATGCCGTCGATTCAGCCAAAAAAATTGGTGGCCATTCAACTTCTGCAGCTCGAAGATGCAAAATTGTGAGCAGGCAGGGCCAAACATAGAAAATATTGTGCAATTAGGGGTGCTCAATTCTTATCCCATCACGCCCATCCGATTTTTGCCCATCAGTAAAAATAAAAATGTTAATCTTTGCATTAGGACTCCAGTTCCAGTTCCCACGTGTTACTCAGGAGTTTCGTCGTGGGATATTCGCTGGACCACCTTTTGAGTGGCGCTCCGGAAATGGATAGCCCTGCTCACCGCGTAAGATTAAATGGCTAACCTGTAGAAAGCCCTTCTTAGCCGGCAGTCTTGCATGGTTGGCGAGCGCGTGAGTCCTGTATTCATGCTATCTAATTACGTCATTCAGACCCCCGTGTTCTCCAGTCGCTCCGCTGTCCTTACCGCTCGTCTGATACATGTACTAAACATGAGGTCGCGGACACCGACAGCATGGCAGTCGGTGATGTTGCTAGCTTGGAAACTAGCACGGTGGAGCGGAATGATATAGACGGCATCCGGATGGAGGATACAAGGGGCCATGTACGGAATCGAGCCTCGTGGGGGTATGGTAATTACTTCCAATGACTGAAATTGCATGCAATTGCCCAGCTGCCAACCATTTGAACTCCAGTTGGCCGACTGTAAAGGAATCTCGAGGTTAGAGGGAGCTTTCTCTCCTCTTTGAGTCCCACAGGAGGCAAGCAGGAATAACTGATCGCAGACACTTCCACGATCTCGTTATCTGGCACACTGATCAAACACACAGGAGTCTGTGAGGTTCTTTATACAGTTGCAGACAAACAAAGCCCGCAAATAGTCTGTAGCCCAAACCAGATTTAATTTCAACCCAATTTTAATTTATTTGGACTCGGAATGACTCAAAGAGTCCAAAAAACATGCTCCGAAGTTTTTCCTAGGACAAATTAGCGGCGCCAAAATTTTGCACAAAACCTGATTCTCGGAATTCTGATCGGAGACGATTGGCAAAAACGGATTTATTTAGCACAGCCACATCACGTGATTACGTTATCTACCGGCGGAGTTTTCAATTGCCCTCTCACGCGATTCTTCAAGCACATCAAAGGCATAGTTTGAAACTGAACGGTGCTGCTTCTTCTTTTTGACTGCCCACTCTGCTGCTTTCCCTGTCAAGCCCCTCCGATAAGCATCCATAAACCTCCATGACCTGTTGATAAAACGCCGAATCACTTCAGTTGGACATCCATCCAAATATTTCAAGGCCAATTCTTTGGAGGCTGCAAAATTGATTTTTGGGACTTGCCGATAACGATATTTGCACCATCCCCAATACTATACAATTAAATTAGTTCCAAAGAAACCATTTAGCAGAATAACTTGCCATCTCAATAGGATTCAGTTCACAATGAAATTTAGGGAGAAACATACACTCATGTCCAGCCTCAGTGATCACTGTCTCAAGCATAGATGGTTGGTTAACAAAGTCTTCTTGCTGACTGAGAAGGCGTGCCATACAGCGCCCCTGGCTCTCAAATGGGCATACAGGGGCACATTTTGCTTTGAGGCCTGAGACATTAAAACCACGCTCTACCAAGACAGCTAAGAGGCCTTTTGCTTCACCATTGTCAGTGGTCATTTTTTGAAGCCTTCCACGCTGGGCAGCAGATGGATTAGACTGGGGGATGTAAGTGTCATTTTGCTTCCGTTGCTTCCCGCCATTGGATTTATTCATGTCAAATGCGCGAAGAGCACCATCTGGGAGTGAGGCATGGGCAGAAGACTGGTCAAAAATGAAAAGAGCAGTCACCCCAGGATGGATGTCATTGTGGATTTTTATTGCACGCTTCACCTGCTTGATGAACTGGTCTGTATCCCACCAAGGATCCCCCATTGAACCTGGATATATTATTTCACGCGCATCAGCAATTATATTGCCATCTTTGTCTCGTTGGACAAGTCGACCAGTTCCTTCGGTAATGAATTCTGACAGATGGATAAGACGCCCTCGGCTTTTCTTCTGTAAAACTGTATGGCCCTCTGCTAGCCTAAAGACCAAATTTATTATTTGTTGAACCTCCACATAAAGAACTCACCAAGCAGACCGCATGTAATCAAGAGCATGGAAACAACACTCATCATGAAAATAGGCAATGACCTTCTTCACTCCAGGAGGCAGTGTGGGCTCAACCACTTTGAGTTCTGGACCATGGTACTCTGTCATACGGGCTTCAAATCCAGCCATTTTTGGAAGGAATATGTCTGTTCGATACTGCACAACATCAGGCCATTCATGACCATCCATGTAGATCCCTTTTTTTATCAGAGTTCTGCGATACCCAAGTCTGACAAGCCATCGTCGGGCAGTACGTTCACTGATAGGTCGCTTTGGGGAGATACCAAGTGAGGGAAAGATTTCTGTGTTGACCCCCAAACAGAATTTGCTAGGAGTCACTGTTCCAACAGTCTGCTGTTTCAGTTCAGTATGATCAAGACCCGAGGAGTCAGAATAATCGCTGTTAGAGTTGTCTGGAGTATTAGACAAAGACTGTTGCCTAGATTGATTCTTGAGCCCTGTAATATTGTGTTTAGCACGTTTAGCAGGGCGTCCACGGTGTTTGCTCATGATGGGGGACGATAAGAGAGAAGACAGGGTGTGGGGAAGTATCAACCACGTTGACACGTTTTGACAGATAGAAGAATCAGTCACACATGTGACCATGGAAAGAACATTTTATTTCGGCACATCCGCTCGATGAATTTCCGAGATATTTGCGTATTCAGACTCTCCTCGATGAAATGCGTCGATTGCGCATTTTTTTCATAATTTTCCCACGGTTTTTAGGCGGGTGCCAATATTTTGACCGGCCCGGTACACTAATTGATGATTTGCCGGACAATGGCTCGACAAAATCACTTCATTTCTATATGGATATGACTGCCTTGATGAGATCTATCGATTGGTGCATTCATCTCGGCTAAAAAAATCATTTTTTTTTTTTAGCGGACTTTGATTGTCCGCAACTGTAAACCATTCATATTATTATTATTAACAAGCTTTAGGACCCCTGCCTCGCGGGTAATTTACTGCATCTATTGCTCTGCCAAATAGCGTGGGAAAATCAAATTAAGGCCTTAGGGAGCAAGGCCTCATTGCAACATCACACTACTTGCCTCAAATAAATCTTGAACTCCAGCTGATTCCATTGTGTGGCACGGGGTTCACAATGTCATTGTGGGGCATGGGGTTCAAAATGGCATTGTGAGGTACAGGGTACAAAATTGACCCTCCAGAGGACAGCCGAAATACATTTTTTTGCCGTTGCTCGCGGGGCGTTCAAATCCTGAATGCAGCGCATCTATTCAAACCTTAAATACGTCAAGTGCTCCCTTACCCCTGCTGCACCCAGGAGCAGATCGAATGGGAATGGAAGGAGAAGTGGATGTGCAATGGATATGCAGCGCAGACTCGGTCCGAAAATTCCGGTCAGTCATTTTCTCTATAATACCGTAACGGAGATTGTAATTATAAGCCTCGTAACCGTGGCTGGGTATACACTACTCCTCCACGTTCATTGTGAGCCTCGCCAAGGCCATTCCCAGGTGGTTTATTCGCTCGCACCCCGTTTCGCGCTCGGGCGCAATACTGGGACGCCTATAGGGTTGGAAAGATCTGCGAAGAGGGTGGCAATGTGAGATTTTCCATGTCATCCTTTAATAGCATCACGCATACCTAGCAGCGCGGGCCCGCACGAAACCATGACATTTGCTGTTAGATGTGCAACACCAGAACTATCGACCTGTACTTTTCGCTTGCAGAACTTTGGGGAGCCCGCAGAGCTATGATGAGGAAAGATAAGCAAGTGACCAAGGTAATACGCAGCAGTTGCTCACGTATCAAGCCCCCCGCCAGTACTAATGTGTTGAGAGGTCATGGGGAAAGGAAGGAAGTGCGTCTGCACAGCCCTCACACTGTCACGCTGACCGCCCACGGACTCCGGACACCATAACACGGAGAGGGCTGCTGACCCGAACTGTAATTGACGATTATATGGGTTCTGTAAAACGGCCGCCGTACCGTACCGTACCGCCGGGCCTTCAGGACATAATTTTGACGGTACGGTTCGATCCGTCCCGTACACCGTATTTGCCGTCAAAAATATGGCCGTCATCCCGTACGTACGGCCGTAGGATTGATGCGACTGATTTGTTCAATTTTCCTGCAGATTACCCAAATATGTCGACAAAATCGATTGCCATCGCGCTCGGCAGATATGAAAGGGCAGATGCCAGTTATCTAGTGTCCGCTGGGGAGGTCGCTCAGGGCAACACGTGAGGCGATTAGATTTGATATGCCTTTTAAGGCAATGTCAGAGTGGGGGAGGCGTGGGCCAGTTGACCACTCAGGTCATGAAGAAGGCCAATACAGCCGTCGAAGTTGCCGTCGACATCCTCAAGCTGCTGAGCGGGATAACGGAGAACGTGCCGTACCTTAGCATCATCAGAGGCTGCATTGAGGGATTGAAAGAAATCCACAAGGTCGTTCTCTGTTGTGTGCGATATGTGTATTGACCTGTTTATAGGCCATGAGCGACGACGAAACACGCGCGTCCGAGCTTCTTAATAATATCTTGAACGTTTCACATGTCCTTGCAAAGAGATTGTGCGACTTGCATGACCAAGACAGTACTGCGTCGAGCGGTTTGAAAAACGTTTTGGAGCAATATCAGACGTGAGCCTTCGATCTCAACCTTCGCCCCATCGGGCCGTTAACTCGAGACAGCTTTTTAAGCGAAACATGCCACATATTGGAGAAGTGGATAGCCGAAAGCCGGGACGAAAGCTTCGCACATGCAAACTTCCTGGGCATTGTAGACGGCATAGATCGAAGGCTCAACTCGTTCCGAGATGCATTTGATGTGAGACTGATTCCTTGGTGTGGATTTTTATTCGAAGGCTGATGGCGATCAAGGCTTCACGTCCAAGAGATCTTTCGAGCAGCCAGGATGCCTTGAACAAGAACGTGCATGTCACAATCCACGGTGCGAATTGGGTGTGAATCATATCGGTTGTCAATCGTGACTGAGCGCTCTCCAGGAGGTATAGGAGGGCCGGGTGGACCAGGTGCCGGCGGTGGCCCTGGTGGCATTGGCGAAGGCCCTCGTGTCACCGTGTTCCGCCCCCAAATCTCGAACATGACGGTCCACGGCGGTAAATTCTTCCAATAGCGCCGAAAGCTTCCTCTGATACCCGCCAGATGTTACTAATTCTCCCAGCGATACGCGCGAAAAGCTGGAAAAGTGGCTTTCCCCGGCAAAGGTCGCCATCAGCCAACACGACGCGGCACAGAAGCGCCACCCTAACACCGGATTATGGCTGTTTGAGCGGATGGAATTCATGGGATGGATTTATGCGCGGAACTCCTTACTCTGGCTTGAGGGAATATGTCAGCTTGTCATTCATCGTTGCGCTCATTGTTTGCTCATCTATGCCTTCCAGCGGGGTCCGGGAAGACGGTGCTGAGGTATTTCCGCCTCCTTTTGTACTTGACAGCAGGCTCAGCATCCCGCGACGTAGTTCAACCATAATCGACACGCTTCGGGCCAGGTCGGAGCCACTGGCCTTCTTCTACTTCGACACAAACAAGCCAGAACAACGCAACGTCACACAGCTCTTACGCTCACTGGTCTCGCAGCTCTCGGCTCGGAGCCCTTCGCCGGATACGATACTGGATACGCTGTGGAGCTCCTACTCTGGTGGCCAGCTTCTCCCCCCTGATTCTGTGTTAATCTCGGAAGCTTTGATCCCAATTCTCAAGGAATTCACGCAACCAGTATATATTGTACTTGACGCACTCGACGAGTGTTCCGACCAGGCTCAACTGCTCACCACGATCACCACAATTTTGGACGCGGATCTTCCCAACGTCCATCTCCTCTTGACCAGCCGACCGGAGGTTCCTCGGAGCAGCACTGACCTTGCCCAACGTGCCGTTTTGGTATCCCTCCAAGGTTGTACGGATCAGGACATAGAATCGTATCTCACCAAGCAATTATCCGACTTCGATTATGGCTGGAGTGTGGAAAGGCAAGGCGAGATAAAAGAAAGCCTCTTCAGCCGTGGAAGTGGGATGTGAGTCAAACTGGTGCCTGTCACACGCACACCGCTCATTAAGTTTATCAGGTTTCGCCTCATCTCTCTACAGCTCGATGAGCTGCGCATCTGTGATGGGAGTGACCACCAGATCAACGAGGCACTCGCGACCATGCCGAATTCACTGAACGAAATCTACGATCGCATTATCAAAAATATCAAAAAGCCCGCGATGGTCTCGGCCGTTCTGCGGGCAATGAATTGGCTGATCTTCTCTAATAAAGATCCTCTGACGGTCGAAGAGATCATTGACGCATTGGCGTTCGGTTTCGATCAGGAGCCACTTCGTTTCAGAACAGACCGGCGAATGCAACCCAAGGTCTTTCTGGGAGCCTGCGCTGGATTCGTCACCGTGTCAAAGGATTACAGCTGGTATAGCAGCGAAACGGTTAAGGTTGCGCACGCCTCAGTCAAGGAATACTTCCTCTCCCCAAGGGAGCCCTTCGGTGATCACCAGCCTATCTTGGAACAAACAGCGCATCATTTACTTTCTCGGACGTGTATTTCATATCTCTGCAGTATTGATCATCTCCTGGAGGAAGATACATACCGCCAGCAATATCCTCTCGCCCATTATGCCGCAGGAAACTGGGCCTTTCACGTGAACCTCTGTGATGAAATTCGCCACGCCCAGTATGGGGGCGTCCCTGTGAGATACAGGCCTCACATCTTCGATCCGTTCTCGCTGCCGTGCTCGTTCCTTTTGGCTATATTTCCGCCTCTTGCGTATATATTGCGTCTATTCGTCGAGGTGAGCTCTGTTTTATTTTATTTTATTTTATTATTGGTACCATATTCATATTACATTACAGATCAGATCCTCAAGAGCGCAAAGCTCAGAGGTCGCCAAAACCGCCGATCCCAGCACAAAAAGTCCGCACCTCATCGACACAGTCCTGGAACTATTCCAGGCCTACAGCACACCGTACCTCAATTTATCTCGCTTGCACGATTTCCACCACAGCTCTCGGGTCCCGGGGCGGCAATGGGAACATGCACCTGTTCTTCCGCGATTATACCTATCCAATGTACACCGATGTACACCGACGTCCGTTCAGGGTCCGAAAAATCGGTCATTCCGAGGGCTTTATTTCGCCAAAAATAGCCTTAGATTGCCGAGGGTTTTGCCGCCGGTAGCTTCGGTTTTAATCGGTCTCCCGACCGATTTGCCATCACCCTCGGAATGGCGGGGTTGCCCCAGACTGATCCTGGGAGTGGGCACCGCCCGGTCGATCAGTGATTTGTTTGTACACATTTGTTGATGAAGCCTCCCCGCCAAATAGCGACCTGATGATGCCGACTGTTTTTTCGGGCGGCACAGGCCTCGGCCAGCCAAACTCTGGAAGCCGAACCCATTGCAATATGGATACCGAGAGGATGTAGTTGGGAAATCTTGTAAGTCGAATTTTTGAATAAATTCAGCTGCACATCAGAATCATCGATTTCATGCAACCGTGTCTGAGTGCAGAATGGTGTGCGAATACTTATAGGTGGATAGACACCCTATCTACCCATTAAGATCAAATAAAAGGCCAGCGACACCAATTTCGGAGCTGTAAAATCTGTGTAAGACAGCTGGATCAGTTGTTGTTGAACTTAGCTGTGTGAACCGCAGAGGTTGAGGTGTATTCACACTTCTTAGTCGGCGCCGTGTCTCAGCGACGTCTCGAATAGATGGGAAGATACATAGTGCCTTCAGATTCCGTATTGGACAGAAATGGGGAGAGCAAAAAACAGCAGACAAAGACTAATGCTCAGGCCCGAGTTGAACGGGAGAGTATCTGCGTAATCTGGGCCCGTGGTCAATGATTTATAGCTTGGACTCATTCACGTGAGGGTGAATCTCATTTTAGTGTGGAGCAATATGCGCATAGTGCTTTGTGGCGGCAATAACACAGCCACTAATAATGCTACTGCCTTGTTGAGCAGAATGAACTGCCAGGTGGATCAAAATGAAAAGAGGGAGTTTGACGTCGCTAAACAATGCATTGGACTTGGTTACACCTGGGTATGCTGAGTTTAAAGTGAATAAGTCGCGCGGAGTACCTTACGCACAGTCAAGCACTCGGTGGAGGCAATAACACAGCCACGAGTAATGTTGCTCCCTCGTTGAGCAGAACGAACTGCTTAACTCAAAGTTAAATAGACAACCGTACTCATCGAGTCCGCATACCCTTGACAAACGACGAATAATTGCTGCCACTGCCGCCCACTGCCGTCGAATACGGGATGTGCCTGCCGCCAACTGCCGCCATTGCGGTCACACAACTGCCCTGTCACGCTTCACAAGTGCGGCCAGCACATTGCAATTGCCGCCACACTAGCGCCACACTGCTGCCAGACTGCCGCCAACTACCGCCAACAAAATAGGTCCATTTGACGCCAACTGCCGCCAATTGCCGTCACCAACAATGACTATTGGAGGCAGAATTCATACTTCAGATGCCTGTAGTCGATCCTATGGATGTGATACACCCATATATATTACGTTGCAACAGATCTAAAGTATCTGTGCACTCGAATATTACGGAACAATACCATTGTACATACCATTGCCGCCCGACTGGCGCCAAAGTGCCGCCAACTGCCGCCATGACAGCACTGGCGGCAAAATTCCCTTGCCCGTTCCGCGCGGCGGGTGCAGATGCAAGCTTCTTTTTATTCCCTCGCTGGTCCTTGGAAATTTGTCCCACTCGATCAAGCCCCTTCCCACCCTGATATAAGAGAACCTGTCATTCACTTGGCTATGATAAACTCTTTCGTCTCGCGCATTATGCTACGGCTCAGATCCGGTCGCGGGCGGACGCGCCCCCTAGTCCCTGCTCCTCCAACTCAATTCAGTCAGCCGCAAGGGTCGGAGTCGACTGAACATCGCTATCGATTTCTCAGAACACGTTCTGCGATCTGTCCTCTGACGTCGTGATTTTTCTTGACCTCCGAGCTCTTTGTGTCCCGCTTGATCACGCCGGGGGCCTGTGCCTGTTCCTCGTTCTGGTCCTCTCCCCTCCACGTGAAGCGTCGTGTCCTCGAACTCAGGCGCCCACTCATCCTTAGCCGGCAGTTCCGTCATTGCATAAGATTTGACAAACCAACGTGGCACTGGGAGGCTTCACGCCCCTCGCAGGCGATCATAAACCGCCGTTCCGCGCAAATAAATTACAGACATTTGTACAGTTGACAAGGGGCCCAAATCCAAGGCCAAAAGCGGCATCCCTAAAATGGCCAAGAAGGCCAACTTGTGGTGAGCATTGCGAGCCCAAATCCTTGTCAACCCTAATGAACTTTAATCCTACTATGATCATTTTTTGCTACCATCAATATCCATCCACAAAGTCGATTTTTCAGAAAACACCCAATTATTTTATTCTGAGGTAAGATATACATTACAGCTCTTTGCGGAACTTACTCGTCATCACAGAAAGTAACCGGAAATTGATTCACTGTGCCAAATCACGTGCACTGAGCTCGACCATACCTTACCACCGAATACCTACAGATATTAGCTGAAGACGACATAACTTGTTTTGGGAGAATTGACCCAGTATTGCCCTCCAGAGACCAGAAAAGATCAGCGACCCATGTTTAAATTATGACATTTTATCCAACAGTCGGAAGAAACTTCACAAAAAAAATACTCGGAGCCTGAGTTCAAAGTGGAGTATCCTGGAATATATAAACGGACATCTTCAGTGGATTTTGTAACAGTTAAGTTCCTGATTATGGAACAGATTCTTGCCGCAAATTGTGTCGCAGCATTGTCTGCAGGATTTCAATATCAATTGTTGAACGAGCGATTTAGATGGTAATTCGTCATGTAGAGCACCATGGATGGATGAAACAATGACTAAGCAGTGCTCCAGTCAGATTTCAAGCAAAGTTGAGCTGTCAAGGTTCAATTTTGTCAACTTAACTGCGAGAGCAGCTTGTGCACGAGCATGACTCGCCGCAGAAAATGCCTTGTATATGAGTCACCCTCTTTATAAAATTAAGCATTCTGTCTGTCCGAAGCCTTTTTAAACTCCGCTGATAAATTATGGTTCGGCAATTGATTCCCGAGCACTGTTTGTCCCACCGGCTCACAGGCGATCAGCATCCGGCACGCGGCAACACGTCACCTTAACGTCATCCTTCCAGCAAGCACTGCCTCGGCGCTAGCATTGACAGATGGCTCCCACGCAACGAAACAAAGGTGCCGCGCGTGCCTATAAAAGTGTACACAATGCCAAACTCCACTTAAATGCTCATTCAGGTGCCAGTTTGCAGGCGCTGGTGATTGGCATATTATGTACACTGTTTTTGGCACGCACAAACATGAGCATTACACTTTTATAGGCGCAGTGACTTCTAAATTATTGGCGCCGGTTTGGCACTCGAATGTCAGTGTTAAATTTTCCGAGACGTTTTAACTGGCGCCAATGACTTCAATTTACTCGCTATTTCATTTGAAATTTTGTGGCCTCAGTTTTACTATCCCTCTAAAAAGTGTGATCGATCTCCTAGAAAATTTTCAATTTAAATCAAGACTGAGTGAGCCGAAAAAATATTTCTGCGTGGATTTGGCCATATGCGGGTGAAAACATGAAAACAGCAGGCACGCCAAAACATTTTCTCCAGCCAATTGGGCCCCTGATTTTTGGTGGCAGCTGGTGATGTGCGCATAGCAAAATTTAAAACTATTACGACCATTTTGGTGTACCATATAATTTCACTCAATTCAACAGTTACGTGATATTCAACTTTGGCCAGAAAATCCCTTAAATAGAGAAAACATCATTGCCGCAATAAAAAAAGTTGAACGTGATGCGTGACTGTCAATTTGAACGAAATTATAACAGATCTAAGTACTAGGAAACGCCAACTACGTCAGCAACAACCTTGCTTGCCAGATCTAAGGGAAGATCTCAAAAAGTACTTTTGAATTTAGTTTGGTGTTGGGATGACACCTACTTGCAGCATTGAATATTTTGCAGTGAGAGATCTCTGCATGATGTGTGCCAAAAGAGACATTTCCCTCAGTCATTGATACCACTGTACATAAGAAATTGTGTCTCTCTGTCCATCTGACTGATTTTCTTATCTGTTTTTTTTTTTTTTCATGCAAACGGCTTTAAATCGAGATTTTGGAATTTCTGCAAGGGGGAGGGGACCGCGGAGCGGTCCCCTGAGCACTTGTATCCATTCACTTTCCTCGAGTTCCAAGTCATGGGGTATGTTCAACATATCTTAAGGAATACCCCCGACAACAGAAAACTCTATCTATGCCCACAGACCGAGCCATACACCCAAATTTTGGACACATGTAGCAAAAATCAAGTGGACTCAAAACAATTGATCCACAGAGGGTATACACATGATTTCTGATGCCAAATTGGATGTGAAGGGCGAGAATATATCCAGATGAACATTTCTAGGTAGAATATTGCACGAATTTCTGCTCTAGTAAGCCAATTTCCAGTTACTTTCTGTGATGACCAAGTCAATGACCTTTGACGTTGCGACCTTCAGTGACCTGGTCAGTGACTCGTCAGTGACGCGTCGAAGCAGCGGATCAGAAATCCGAAAGTAAGTTCTCACGGTCGCGTCTTCTCTTCGCTTCTTTCTTTTGCTCTTCTGTGCTCCCTCAAACCACGGTTTCTGCGCGCGCAACTCATCCCCGTACACCATGCCAAAAACTGGCCCCATATGGGATGCGTATCACACGGACAGCCAAAAATACAAGTCGAATAAATCATACTCGAATGCATGCTTTTCATATACTCGTTCCATGTTGCCAGCTGATTACACTCATGCATTTTACTTCACAACAATATTAATTCTCACTCTGCGTGTTTACACCTTGTTCAACCGCAACCGAGTCATCCTCGGGCTTCTCAGTCTTGCAGGCTTGGGATTCCTTGCTGTAGGAGTAGTGCATGCTCATTTGAATTGTATCTAACCGCAAGTGCAGTGGCTCGGAGCACTGCCGACACCGCGGCTCTGCCCCCCGAAGTTCGTGCATGCTTTCTCATGTCTCGTGGCCATCACCAAAAGTGTCCGAAACTGGAAAGGCCTCGTGACTGTCACGAGGCCTGTCAAGGCGTCTCAAGGTCTTCGACGCGCCTTGTCAGTTCGCGTCAAGCTCTCGGAACTCCTCGCCAGCGCAGCCGAGGGCTTGACTCTCGTGACTCTCGTCTCAAGGGGTTCTCGAGGCCCATCCAGCCCTTGGGCTTTCCCTCCGCAATTTGGACCAAAACCCGAACTTTGCGACTCCGGGGCCGCCATCCAGATACTGTGCAACGTTCTCTGCCCTTCTGTGTCGAGATTCATGAGATCTAGTAACCTGCTAGCTTCTATATTTATTCTGATCCTCTATATGGCTGTCTGTAATTTCTGTGCGTGCTCTGGTCTTACCGAGCATGGTCTCAAATTGCACCTCAAAAAATGTGATGCCCGAAAGAACATTCTGAGTACGGCGACGGCTCACGGCGCTGCCGTAGAACAGGCTAGAATAGAAACCGAAACGGCAAACACATTTGACACTGCCGAACAAATTTTTGCGCCTGAAGAAGTAAATTATTTTTTGCAAATATACCTCTCTAATTTCAGACTTATGGTGCACGTAGGTCCCTCCAAGAGAGCCGAGTCCATTACCAGGAATTAAAGGCATTAGGATTTCGCCTTACAATTCCCAGGCTAATGGAACAATTGAAAGCGGATATTGGCCTGACCCCCCAGCCAAACAGTTTTAGGCAATTGGACTCGGTTCATAAAGTAATTTGTTTCATCGTGACAACATTTGCACTGCTTGATTCCTAACCAACTGCAGTCATTCCTGCAGTCCTAACCCCCAGGTAATCACTGTTGCATATGACACAGTGGATGTAATAGATCCCTCTTGATTTCATTTGCACCACCAATTATACCTTGCATAGGATAATACGCCTTTGAATTGATGGGCACTTAAAACTGGTAAGTCTTTCTTTCCCTTTCCCCCTAAAGACCACCGACAATAGTACAGTACAATTGGCCATGGTGGTCTCTATATCCAGCCGTTACGTAACCACCTTCCTCTCTCCCAAACGAGTCATTAACACCAGTCCAGTCATCCAGCTACACTATCAATCTGACCTGATTGGATTGAATGTCACAATCAAGACCTTATCTCGTCCGGTCCAGGCGGAGGTGGCAGATTGGGTAGTGAGATGTAGTAAGGCTCGAGAAATGAATTGAATAAAAGACTAAAGAATACAACGGTAGTGCTACTGTATTTATACTGTTTAACTAGCCGTGAGAACTAACTATTTAAATATATACAACACAATAAGAACACAAAGAAGTCACAAAGAACTGTCAACTACTATTAAAAGTATGTGTATCGTAACCCGTTGGTAACCCGATGCCGCGTGCTTCTTGGTAACACTATTGTCCTTGCGTTTCCCATGCTTGTCCTGGCAGGTTCCCTAATGGCCAATGACGCAGCTTCCATTGCCTGACTAAGTCCGATATTCCGAATATCCGATGATAAAGATAAGAAATTGATAAGGTGTTGTCACATGCCTCGAAATGGCATTTTGAATCACATGCTTCGTAATGCCATTTTGAGGCTGCGGAATTTTGATACATGGGTCGATCACATATGTGCCCTCGATCGAGTTGTTTCCGCGACTAAGAGACAAGAAAGTCGTCGGTTTGATCGTTGTCGGGATGGGTGGTGGTAGTGGGGCACTGCTAGATTGTGTTCAGGCCGCCTGGGGCTGTGTATTCACATTTTTGGTAAGACTCCAAATTGTACTATTGTCCTTCAAAATCTGCAGCAGCAAAATCGACTCTGTGCAGGTTTCCTCAGTCAGCCAATCCAGATGCTTAACACCATCATTGAATGCCTGGCAAGAATGTTCCAAAGCCGCATCGTGGTTTTGGAGAATATCGTGGTAAAAGACGGAGAAGTTTATTACCAACGCAAGTCGTGTGGGATGTGTGAGAGGCATTTCAGGGTGGTTGGCAGCAAGGTGAGATGCCATCATGTAAGATTCCAATGCTTGGTCGGTATAATCCTTTCTTTCGACCTCGATGGAAAATTCAGCCAAGTATCGGTAAAAGTCTCCGATCCTAGTGAAGATTGGGCAGTGAACACTTCAACAGCAAGAAAACAGCTCACATTTTCCTGAAAAACACCAGAGACTCGCGTGATTGGGTGGATTTCATTAAATGGTCTTGCAAAATCTGAATAACATCTGTGCAGTTCGCAAAGAGTTCTCCTTGTACGCGTAAGGATGGACACGGGTATACCCGCGGGTACCTTGGGGCCTACCCGTACCCGGACCCGCAAAAACCGTACCCGTACGGGTTACCCGCGGGTCCTCGATGTACCCGCGGGTCTCCAAACCCGTCGGGTATACCCGCGAAATTTCCAGCATAAATAATGTCTTATTATCAAGTACGGTGTGGTGAAAGATGGACTGAAGGTATGTCCACACTCTGACAACTCACAACAACCAATGCCTCATAAGTGGTCATATGAATAGGCAATTATATTGTTATCTACTGTATGTAGTTCAGATTTTCAATGAACACCTCTCTTTGTTTCTCTTCACGAGAGACATAGTGGAATTGTACACGGTCGGAAAGAATTGCCTTGACGGTTCTTGGCAACGGGGTTGACTATACTGAGTTACAAGCTCCGATAACCATTCTGCGATATATAGCCCCCTAAAATCTTATAGGCTCATTCTGCCTTATAAAACTTATACTAACTTATCTCTGACGAAGGCCTTTTGCGAGACTGGGAGCAACATCCTGTAAAGGTTGGATTTTCTGCCTACTTATGTGCGGAAAAATAAACATTTTGGAGTCCACAGACCCGCGGGTACACGGGTCGGGTATACGGGTTGAGCACGGGTCTGAAATCGCGACCCGTACCCGTACCCGCCCATACCCGCGGGTACAAACCCGCGGGTGTACCCGCGACCCGTGTCCATCCTTATGTACGCGTTGCCGGTATGCGGTGGTGATCACGGTTCTGTCGCCAGGTAGCTCTGGGTGGCTCTCGACCAACGATGTGGCTTTGCAGGAATAGCGGAGCCGTTTGACCAAGTTACCGCATGCGGAGGCGAACAGCGTCCTTTCATCGAGGGTTAACTCTTGATCACTGCAGGCAACCGGACGTAGAATCTCCAATGTGCCAATGTCTGGCAGCGTTGTTTAGTCAAAATTGGTCCCAGAGGGTTAATCACCCGACCCACCGCGATACCTACCGCAGGAGCTCGCCAAAATTGCCTGGTCGAGTCGGAGGCGTCGCTCCATCGTGAGGGGCAAGGTCAACTTGCAATTGCAAGATCGTTATCAGTGCACGTGCCGTGACTCCGATAACAACCGATGATGTAATCTCGAGATATTCTAGCAGATTCGGCTGCACCACCCGACTCACGTCAAATTCGAGGCTTTGTTGCTGTCTTCCGAAGTTCAAAGCCGCTAACTAGGGGATCCAATATCCACCACGCGCGTTCCAGGCCCATGGAATAGCATCCACCGGAACTCCCCGTATCCTGAACCATTC
Organism: Mycena leptocephala; assembly: GCA_029378395.1. Lineage (NCBI taxonomy): Eukaryota > Fungi > Basidiomycota > Agaricomycetes > Agaricales > Mycenaceae > Mycena > Mycena leptocephala. The sequence continues at coordinate 769,547 of JARJLF010000019.1, forward strand.
TTTCTCCCCCATTTGCTCAAATCAACAATCTCATCGGGTGCTTTTTTTATCTCCAGAAGATTCCTGAATGCTTGGTTTCATATGGGGCATATACTGTAAGATAATTCCTTCCGAGATCTCTGAACAGAAGCACAACTTTGTATCACCCACAAAACAAATCGCCAAGGTAGATGGGGTATTCAAAATGATGCAACTTGCCTTTGCGAAAAAATCTTCGCAAAAGAAGCGTGTGTTCCTGGACCACGGAATAGAAAGGTGTACCCTGGACTTGGGCAGTTTAGCGATACTGTAGGTGAGTTTCGTTTAATCAGCAATACTTTTTCGTTTTCCGCCGCTCTTGTGTATGTCTCAGCACATAGAACCAACACACTGTAACCGAGCGAGGTGATCAAGTCCTTTAATTCAGTGGATGAACTTAATGGGCAGGGCAATGGATGGTTTAGCAGAGCCGAATGGTAACAGGAAGTCATTTGCCGACACTACGTGATGGCGGCTGGGCATGCCGTATGTTGCCGGATGCACTCAAGACGGTGGTCCAATCACAGCCTCGGCGATGGCGATCACACTTGTTCCTGAAGTTTAGTGCTCTTCAGCTTTGGCAAGTTGTGTCTTTGTTGAGTGGCCTATCGCTTTTTCATCTAATTTTTCACTGAGGTCTTTTCCACCTGAAAATAAGTTATACGGTTCCAAGCGATGTCCCCCAAGTTGCACGTTTCTCGTAGTCTCTCGTAGACAGACGCTACAATAGTTTTGGTGCTCGTGCATCGCATGTTGTAGTCTGTTGATAAGCTCGATTGAGCGATCGCTGGCCTGCTTATTACAAATCACGGAAAGAATTTGGATGCTGGTACGCATTCCGGAACGTGTTTTTCACAAATGCAAAGTCCTATAGTATTTACTAGCATAATTTTGAACAAGCTGTCCGCCCAACTCGTGCGGCGGCAGAGTGATTCGAATTTGGGGGATCAACGGATGACAAATCCTGACAAATCTGCTCTTTTCATTCCACGAGAATGGAAGTTGAAAAAGAATAATTTGAAGAGCTATTTGGGGTCAGACATGCATTTGAATACTCTTTCTCTCCGGAAGTTTGAAAATCGGGCTCCTAGAAGTGCTAAATATGCATGGCAAAATTTGAAACTCCGATGATTTGTAATAAGCAGGCCACCGATACACGGTGGCGCGGTTAACTACAGACTACGTTTCTCGCGAAAGTGGTGCAAGTTGGGTGTTTTTCAAGGACACAGCGAGACTGTGTGTCCTTTTATTTATTTTACAGTATATGTGCCATCGTTTCACCTGGGAATTCCCCGGAAAATGTGCGCACTTTGAATCCAACCCAGATGTCAACGCCATCCAAGTCATCAAATTGCCTCCAAATCCCTCGCAGCATCGAACCTGCATCTGGTACATATTTACGGGCCGTTAATCTTGGTGGACTTTGCATACATTGTGCATATAACCACTGAAACGTGTGCGAGGGGCCCCCTGCCCCATATTCACCGCTCTTGAATGCATGCATCCCCTGCTGATTATACCAGCGCCCACCCTCACCGAGTAGGATATCCAAGTTACCGAATAGGTGCCCCATGTGAATCTGCCATACAGTAAGTTCTGCGTGTAGTGCATATCCATACTTGCTATTTGTTAGGTAGCCCGAAAGTCACTCACAGATGCCGGAAAATTCCTTCACCACAGTCTCCCTCACTTGTCCGATGCTCTCCATGACTTGATGGTGTCCGGCGCAAATCACCTCAAATTTGCTCATGCCCATGATGTCGGAGAAGATAAATTTCGATTTGAGATTTGAGATGCAAATTGTCCCAAGCCATGTTTCCACAGAAATTGCAGCTCCGCAAGTGCCGATCCTCACATTTTCCCATATGCAGAATGCATTGCTTCTAATCATCCCCCATATTACTACTGCGTCCCGCACCTCAGCACAGGAACTGACACAAGCGCTGCCCGTGTATAGCCACATTTTGAATCACAATTACATCGTTGCGTGATTTTTCAGGACAAGTACCGCATGTCCGCTCCCGGGAGTTCCCCAGCAATTTTCTGATGAGCGCAAGGCCCTCCGCACGTCTGATTCCTATTTCAATTCCATGGCAACATACAATTTCTGGCTCTGTAAGCGACGTCCTTGAGATAATGGGGAGGCTGAGACTGAGTTTCTTATCCCAGGGCTTGGATGCAGGTCCGGCATTATTTATACCGAAAATTCCTCATTAATTTCCGGTTGCCAGATGAGGGGGATGATTTTTTACAGTGCTTGCCAGGTCTCAAAGCACTCCTTCGAGACAAGATCAAAGACAACAAAGGGGGCCACTTGTGCAATGGCACTAAAGTCCCTCCCAGTCAGAGAGCTGGAATACTGAACCAGAGTCTTGCCTGCTAAGGGAGATATGCCGAGGCCAGAGACATCAAGTGATGAGAGATGCGTGGTCAGTGGTTCCTTCTTGTCATCCTTTCCTTTGAGTTGCTCAATCAAATCTCGTCAGAGATATTTGACAAACCTGAGAAGAATGACATGCAAGATTTCCACGGGGATGCCCGGTGAGGATCGAGACATGACATATCTGAGTCATTGAATCCAGATGGGGCTTGTGGTATCTTCAGGAAGAGCGGGCACTGCAGTGTCCAGAGCAGCTCGCTTGGTTGCTGCTCCTCATTTTTTCTTGTAGGAGTCAAACAGCATGTCGTGGAAGACCATCTGGAGTTTATCTTTAAGGCCTTGCTCTGTGTGGGACTTCTTGACCTTAGTTTTGGTATCTAGCTTGGTAGAGGCATCCATAAAGAATGAGCAAAGCTTTTCGGTGGTCTCTTCCATGAGTTTGAGCTGAGTTAGTGTTCAAGCTAATCAAATATGTGCATTGACTGACACCAATATTGATCAGTGGAAAGGAACCATGCCACGGTCGCTTTCCACAGTTCAACAAGCCCCTTTCGGTGAACGTGCAAAATCCCCATACCCTGAGCCTCACGCCCAATGAGAGGAGCCATTCACTACTTCTAGGTCACCAATCCCACCACCTACCTCTTCAACCCACCCGAAACCTCGTCCTGCCTATGGTAGACACAGGACATATACAGCGCACCAGCCCCCTTAGGCTTCGGCTCCAGTGCCATCTCCACTAGAGCCTGCCCCAATTCCTGGCCTGAATGAACTCTTGACTCTCCCGTGATGGCACTTACTCTGACCTATTGTGCAAGTTGCAACAGCTAAGACAGCTCACAAGTGACAGCTACTTTCTTTTTCTTGCAACATGTCCTTCCTCTATGATGATGTACTGGGAGGGGGGGGCAGTGCGCCGCCTGGTCACCCCACTGTGCCCCCCCCCCCCCCCCCCCCCAGTACATCATCATAGAGGAAGGACATGTTGCGCTTTAGCCCTAGTCACATCCAATGACAACACTTACCCTAACATTGCCCATAACCCTAACCCTACCGCTGTGGAAGAGGGAGAATCCCGGCACGTAGGTTCTTGGAATGGGTGGGTTAAGCCGTAGAGTAGATTCTGAATATAAAGATAGGAAAGTGGTCCCGAGGCGTAGAGTGCAAAAAGAGCGACGAAAGAGAGTAAGGAATTCCAAAAATGGTGCATAACGAGTGCGAGCGAGGATTGTGAAGAAATGGCGTTGTTGGTGGCTAGAAGCCCACTGACGGCTTTCCAGAGAGGAAGGGGCGAGGTGCGTCAATGCAGCCTCTAGGCGCTTGCCTTGCACTGGCCGTGAGTATGGTGGTACGAGCGTGGAATTGTCTGGTGGGTCCGTATTTACGGTACAAACAGATGATGTAACGTAAAACGGGGATAAATCAGAAGTGCGTATAAAAATAAAAATAAAACAATTTCCACAAGCGGGCCCTTCGACCCTACCACACCGCTGACCCTAGTAATGGGTCTAGGGTTTAGAGCTCTTCAGCAGCTTTCTAACGGTACCGGAATCAAGGGAAACAGCCCAGTGGTTGCTGAGATATCAGCTATTTACTGTCTAAAAGCCAAAAAAGGGCATTTTCCACGCGAAGGACTGATGGGATCAAAGGATTCTGTATGTAAAAAGTGATTTTAATGGTCAGATCTAGCTTCCTGAATTTTTTTCAGGTTTTTCTGAATTTTCACATATAAAAGTGTCTGAAACTGCTGGCTCCGGTCGCGTATTTTGCGTTTTCCGCTCGAGGAAGTGATGCCATCAAAAAAAAAAATTCTTTATAAAAACCAATCGCAAACATCATATCTACCTCCCAGAATATTTTCAGATTTTTTGAGGACCTTTTTTTTTTTTTGTCACTGCCACCCCGCTTTCTCCGGAATGGCACAGCCACACGTATTAGCGCGCTAAACCGCGCCGAAGATAAATACGATTTTCGTTGACGCATTATTCCAGAGTCTATCTGTTACGTTCGAGTTCAACCATTCGAATCATACAGCATATCACGCTGCTGTCAAGGAAATTTGGCATCAATACGAATGGCCGACTGGGTCGTACATCATCTCGGTTTTTTGGTTCACATCCCACTCATTCCAAAGATGATCAAAGAAATATTTGACCGCCATGATATTGCACGAGACTGCCTCCAATCTGGGGGGCCATGGCCACTTCTTTTTCAGGAATTCCAATTTCAACTTTCCAGCCCATGCAAACTACTCTCAAGTTGCAACCTACATTCCAGATTCGCAGAATTATATCGGAAACTGATATGACTCTATTCATCGCCGCCGATTTTGTTGGGTTAGCCGTGGGCATTGGTGATGCCCTCGTCTGGCGTCTCTCATCTGGGTTCATACTCTCACATCACCATCGCCCTACGACCTGGAGATCAGCGGTTCGCGAATCGATCTCCCGCTGCTCTCTCCACACCCAACAATTTCTACGGCTGCTCTATTCGATTCTTTCTTGTGTGATGAAGCAAAGGAACAAGACGCCAGAATACCCAAACCCTGACAACTATCTTTGCTCGACTTGAACTGACCGACAGATTCATGGTCCGTCCTATCTGTTACATTTGTCACCGCATCTTCCAGCGTGTCTTTGGGGCGGAACAAATCGGCGAAACTGATGATGATCTGGGTTATAACGCGAAACGGACATCACATCTGGTTGCGCCGATTCAATTGTTATCTGATGGACTAAAGGACTTCTTTGCTCTCCCAGCACCTAATTTACCCATATTTCATCGAAATGAACATGGATCCACTCATAAATCCTTCGGTTTATCATGCGGCTTTGCACAACCTGTCTATTGGGTGTTTTCCAATTCACCACCGTATCTACTTTGTGTAGATCCATGCGAATGCCATTCTCATCAATTACATGTCCCAGAACCTTCAACTCAGACGCAAACAACTGCATCTTGTCACAACTCAGATACAGCTTTTCCCGTCGTAGTACCGCGAAAACTTTACGAAAGTGTTCTAAATGTTGTTCGATAGTATCCGAATATATTATAATATCATCCAGATATACATTCATGAAGACACCGATGTATGCCGCGAATATGTGGTTCATTAATAGCTGACATGTGGCCGGCCCATTTAAATCTCCTTGCTGCAACACAAGACTTTCCATTGTTCCGTCCGGTGTCCAGACAAAGTACGTGGTACGTGTTCTTCAACGACCCCAATTTGCTCGTAAAAATCCTTGCCGTCCAGTAAAGATCTGACTGGATGACGTACCACGTTGCGCAAGATTCCGTCCATGTCGGGTAGCGGCGCGGGGGGTTTCTTGGTGTTCGCGTTCACTTCACGCTTATCAAACACGGTGCGAATTCTCACCTCTCCTGGCTTGCTGCTCGTTTTCTTGAGAATAAGCATGGGAATTGCATTTGTACCCGTTGCGATGCGCCATCGACCGGACCTGAGGTAAACCTCCTTCTTTTCCTGCCACAGATGTTTCAATGCTTCAGGACATTTCGAAGGACGCCAACTGTATACCTTTTTCTCATCTACAAGAGGAACGATATGGTTTACTGCTCGGAGTGGAGGTATTCGGTGCAAAAACAGCCCAAAATTTTAAATTACCTGACCTCTTGCTTTTTGTGCCAGTGCTACAGCCCTCTTCAGCCGTACTTTACCTTATATACACCAGTCGTTTTTTGTTAGTAAAGACCCAGCCATCCACTCCAAAAGCAAGCCAGGGGCCGCACAAGGGGCGCCACTGGAGATGAATTTCAGCACACAAGGGCGAGGTAATGGAAATAAATGCGAGCTCACACACGCGTAAGAAATTGTTAGCGTGAAAGTCCAAAATAGCACCTTCATCGCAAACCCCAAACCCACATCCACCCTGTCCATGGGCTCTGATCGTTCCATCTGCTCAGAAACATTCTGGGTGGACATGGGACCCGTTTCCCTTCCCGTCAACACTACTGACGCAGCGTCGACCGACAAGCATTGGACAAGCGACACTTTCTACGAGCCGGAGCTTGGGCAGATGAGAGAACTGTCGGTGTACTACTAAGTAGGTGAAACGCTGGCAGGACTGGACTTGACACAGGGCCGTCATCGCGTTACTCAGTGCCCTCGTTTAGGCACATTAGTTGATATTGATGATGGATACTTAGTTGTTCGCGCCCTGCGATAGTGATTCATTTAGAGGATACCCTTCGTTGTATATTGTGGAGGTCTGCAAGGTCAATGAAAAAAAAGATGCTGTCCTTGTGTCGGAACGTTTCCGACACACCCGTGCAGCAGCAGATTTCTTTTCAAATTTTCTGTCCCTTCATTGTTTATTGTGGTGGTCTGCAAGGTCAACGAAAAAAAAGATGCTGTCCTTCGGTCGAAACCGTTCCGACACACTGGTGCAGCACCATGTTACAGTATTTTTCGCCACCACTGTACGTGGGAAGTGAAGTCTAGACGTAAAAAGCGACTGTAAGAATGTGTAGAATTCTAAAATAGTTCAAGCTAACACTCGCGTCCCGATTGTACACCGAACACACTGGCAGCAGGAAGCTCGATGACCGCGAATTGAATGGAACAACAAGGTCGAGGACGGGTAAGCTTCGCTATGCCCCTGCGACAGCCAGGGTCTAAATAATTGAACCCGACAACCCGGGTTTGACCCGTCATTGTTGACATTGACATGGTTGTGAGTTTGAGGACGGTTACGAGAATGAGTACATGCAATGAATTAGATCGTAGTCTACAATTGTAATATGTCTTGGGCTTTATCCACCACCTTATTGCCCCAAATCCTGCGGGTCACCCGTGGACTCCCCGGGTCTGACCCGGACCCTGACCCGAGTTCAGGGTCTGGATGAGAGCGGTGTCGGGGTCCGGGTCAACGATTCCTGACCCGGGGATGACCCGTGCCAATCCCTACTAACTTCAATCCGCTCGAGGATGATCTGACTACTCGGGCCAAAAAAATGCTCCAGAAATGCGCCTATGCAATGATTTCTCAACAGGAATATTCTGCGCAGCAGGTTGCCTCATACCTCATGGATTTTGAAGATCATTTCACAAGCCATTTGTATCGGAATTTTTACTGGGGCTCTTCCGAGGGTTTTATCGACAAGGAAATGCCGAGTCCAGAATGTCACCAATCCAGGTGGGGCTGAATTCACCGCTAACATAATTTCCGAGGTTGGGAGCGAGTCTCAGGGCACCTGGCTTCGTGCCTACCCTCGCAAGAATCCCCCAAATCTGGTACGTGATCTTTATACTCATTACACACATTCCTTTCTGACGTTCATATAGCCATTTGGCGACGATCACAGCCCCCACCGAATGGTAATTGGTGCACGCTGCCCCACAGATCCGACTCCGGGCATGAGTCAACTCTGGGGGAATTTCTTGGTGTGTCTCGACAAAACCCGCGAGATCGATCAGAAGGAGGAAGTTGCCGCTGATCAAGTGAGTTCCTCGGCCACCAGTCGTATGCGGACTCACCGTCAATTTAGGAATTCAAAGTCACCGAGTGGACCTCTCGTGAGGATGATAACATGGACAAGCCGGCAGACATCATCCTTTTGCGGATGAAACCCACGTACGAGGTATTTTCTTTTGTTTCTCATTTGTGTTTCTATGTTGATTGTATGGATAGAAGCCATTCAGTAACGCGGTCAGCACGCCGCGACGTGTTCGCAACTCGCGACCCAGGGCGTCGACGTCGGGAGAAGGGGAAGATGTGCAAATGTCCGGGACAGATTCAGGTGAGCTTCATTCGTACTTGATATTGATGCCTAGAATTTTGGGAGAGACAACATGCATACCTGACAAAACATGTGACAGAGCCAGAAGTGAGGATAATTTAGTTACAGTCCTTCTAGCTCCAGTGAAAACATTTGGCAGTTTTTGGCTTTCAGAGATATTGCCAAGATCACATTCATCTGGACATTTCATATAGTTCTCGCTCTATCACTTGTTTCATAACATATACACGTTGTCCCTCCCAAAATTCTAGGTCACTGGGAAATGTTCTCACCATGCTAGACGGTATTCAGTGCAAAAACAGCCCCAAAACAGAAATTACCTAATACGTAATATTTTCGCAAGTTCCTCTCTATCACTAATTGTGCATGAATTAGCTGAGTAGATCTATTTAGTTTTTATGTGAATCCGCGAAGAACTGACAGAGATATAGGGAATTATTTGGAAACATCCCAAAACAGAAAATTTTCGATCCGCGCCCTCGGTACTGACATCGACTGTAAATGAAATGTATCTAGATATGTTGGGCTAATCCGTGCGGAATTAGTGACAGAGAGGAATTTGTGAAAATATTATGTATTAGGTAATTTGTGGTTTTGGACCGTCTTTGGGCCGAATGCATTCTAGCATGCCCAGAACATCTCCCCGTGACCTAATATTTTGGAAGGGACAAAATGTTCCAAAACAAGAAATTTTCATTCGCGCCTTCGGTTCCGACATTGGCTGTAATCAGTGCAAATGCAATCTCAATTTTATGAAGACTGACGCAGCACCAAGAAGTCCACAGTACAGTTTCGCCCACACTCGTTCATGAAGTCGGTGATCCATGGTGCTGAGATTCAGGGTGGGCGTCCAATATGCCCTCTTGCCAACTTTCAAGAAATATAACCTTGAAGTAATCGGGTGGCAGAACGAACAATGTTTAGTTGACACGGAAATCGGTTGAAAAGATGCCCATGTTATTTCAGGTCTAGGGCCGATTCCACAAATTTTTTGAGGTGTCGGCATCCGGAGCGAGCATCCAATATGCCCACTCGCGAGTCGCCAACTTTCAGAAAATTTAACCCAGAAGAAATCGGGCGTCAGGAAGAACAATGTGTGGTTGACGTTTGAATGGAGATATTCACTATCCCGGTACGAGATGCCCTCCTGAATACAGCAAAGTACATCGTATCAAAAAATCTAGGCCAATCCGAGCATTATTAGTGCTGTGAGACCCAGTCTGCTCTCGTACAGCCAAAAACACCCAAATCTGAGCCACCAAATGATCTTGAGGTGGGTAGAAAAAATCGGGCTATGAGATGCCCTCCGGATTCTCCGTCCGAATCGAATGAGCCTACTTTCATAGAAAAATGTTGAGAATTACTCACAATCAGGGATGTCGTGAAAACTTGCAAAAAAAAAAAAAAAAAACGGGCCGCGCCCTAAGTTCCGGAAAGAGCTGTAAAAATGAAGGCGCTCGAGTTGGCTGACCATGAAGCTGTGCTAAAGACGGTGAGGCATTGACTGGATCCGACGATTCTGATTCCTCCCACTGAACTTGCTTCAACCTTGTAGATTCCCGTCTTTTGGCGGGTCGTTCTATTTTATCAGACCGACCGATGACGTCGCCCACGTGATCCTCAGCAAGGCTGGAGAAAACAAAGAATATGCTGCCAACAAGCGCATCGCCTGAATTCGTACGTCAGACAGAGCAGAGTAAAAAGGGTCCTGGGGTGACGTTACGCGTTGCCTCCATAATTCCTCGATTGTTTGGTGTCCGTCGGCAATAGCGCGGTCCTTGCAAGATACCTGGTCCTAACCTGGTCCTTGCAAATTATTTTTTCTAAAAAAATTGTTTTCCTCAAACTCTTCTCCTACATCTCTTCAGGCTAATCGAAAAAGTGCCACGTAGCTATATAGATCGCGCTCGGAGGTGTTATTGCGCAATTAATGGTTTACATTTTGAAACACGTGACTTGACATCCTGCAAACCATTTTTATTCCATTGAAGTCCCAGGGCTATTTTCTAAGCAGACCACGCGGCTCAGAAATGGATAGCTTGATCACTGCGAACATTTACAGCTATTCAGGTCGCGCTGGGAGGTGTTATTTTCCAGAGCACAATTAGCGGTTTACATTTTAAAACGCGTGACTTGAGCTGCGCGTCTCAGGAATGGATAGCCCCGATCACTGCAAACATTTACAGCTATTAAGATCGCGCTCGGAGGCGTTATTGGGGTTTCCAGAGAACGAAAATAAGGGTGTGAAGCTGAGACAAGATGAAAAGTCGATGCCGCCAACTCAAATTGAAATCCTTGGCGGTGGGGCCTGTGAGCTGGTCGACGTCAAACAAGGTGAAAAATGGGAAATCACGCCCCGTAAAATCACCAGTCAGAGAAGTACGTGGTCGCACCCCCAGCCGTAGCGCCTGGAAAGGCCTCTAATGCACTTCTGTTTAAACAAATCAGCCATCAAACTAGATTATTCGTTGAGACGTGAATTGATTAATCAAACTTCATATAGATTCTTCCAACACATTGACATATGGCCGTAAATCAGCTTTTTCAGACTTCGTAATGGAATCTCAGGTTGAGTTCCTCGGAAGTCAGGTTGTCCATGTCAGTCCTTTCTCCCCAAGCCATGCACCACGACAGCCGCTCGAATTATAGAAATATCATTCCCTTCTTCGAAAGTGACATTTTCCATCTGCACCTTTTCTCCACCAGGGGCTGTGTACACGCGACAGCCTCTCGGATTATAGAAATATCATTCCCTTCTTCGAAAGTGACATTTTCCATTTGCGCCATTTCTCCACCACGGGCTGTGTACATGCGGCAAAGAGAATGATTGAATACATTTCCTATTAATCCCCCACAGCGTCTGCTTCATTTCCCTTTTGTCCAGTGTGCCCCGAGTGCTTTCTTTCCACATCTGGGACGCATTACTACGAACGGCTGCATGGCAGATTTGCTTGCACAGTGCTCCCAAGAGGAGACAGACATGGAATATCATCATCGCCTTAGACGCGAAGCCCAGAGGCAACGGCGCATTAACCAGGGTAGCAGTCATTGCGAAACGCTCAGAACTACATTTGGTCTGTCCTTGAATTTTTACAGGAATTTACACCCATATAGCCCAAGAAGTCGTTCTAGTTAGAAGGGGAGACATATGCGGTCTCCTCTTCTAACTAGAGGGACATCAAGCTCGGCTAAGGAGCACTTGATAATTACCCGGTAATTATCGTTATTTCTCTTAGCGCTTAGCGCTATTTAGCGGAAATTATCGCTAGCGGCCCGCCCTCCATCAAATTCGCCGTCGTTGCCATCAAAGATGGGCGGCGACGTCGCAAAGCGCCGTCCCGGAAGGCTGCCATCAGCCCCATCAAAACCCGCGCCGCCCCCGTCCAATTTGCGCGTTCCACACCATATGATCCAATAGTACATACGGCGAGGAACTTAGAGGACAGTGGGCCATGTGGCGGCGTTCCCGCCGCGCGCCCCGGCCTTGCCTCCTTCGTGATCGCCGTCGGAGACGACGCCGATGGTGTCAGGCAAAAAAAATGTAGATAACATGTACAGAAAATCCGGGGAAAAGAAAATAAAACAGTATCATACGATCGAAAGGAACCAGCGCTACAGGCAGTCCGTGCGATAGATCCGAGTCAAATCGGTATTTCGCGGGTGCGTTCTGTCTGACGAGTGACACTCCCAACTGACTACAACCACTCCTCCAGAAAGACCCAATTTCTTTCGTCAAACGCATACGTGGAATTGTTGTGCTATTTGGTTGTCAGATTGTGGGACAACAAGATTCGAGCCGCGGAGACCATGATTGCTGGCAAAGTTGCCCCAAAAGCATAGCTGGGTCAATTTCGGCATGTAATTCGTGGATCGATACCAAAATATGGCTGCAAAGTCGGTCAAAACCCTCAGAAATCAATGGAAAATCACTAAATTTCTCGATTTTCAGGCTCGGCGTTCGAACGCGATCCCTGCGCCCCGAACGCTGAACCTGAACCCCCGTTCGGTTCGGCAAAGTGTTGAACCTGAACCTGAACGTCGCGTTTGGTCAGGTTCAAACGGATTGTTGAACCGGACTTTGTCACCACTAGTATAATAAAGTCCCGAGAGAGTTGCGATCGAAGTATCGTGGCAAGCCAGCAGATACATGGATGCCGCTTTCTGAGACACAACAAGCGCCTCCCTTAGCGTGTCCGTGCCCCCTTCGATATCGGACAAATCAATGTTGCTCCGAGCAGGACCTGAATGGCTCAAAATGACCGGAATGTCCAGGGCTATCCATTGCTGGCGCGTGCACCTCAGAAAATTGCGCGGGGACTGCGCTGGAATTGAAAGTGTTCGAAAATGCCGAGAATTGGGGACATCACCTGTTTCAAAATGTAAAGCAATGCCCTAAGGTCACGCCTTTCAACAAAAATAGATACCTAGTAGGTATCCGCGAAGGATGGTATGATTCTAATCGTCAAGGAAAGCTGCCGAGCCACAGAGCTAAGCCCGGATTTAGTGTTAGATTAAATGTCCCATTTCGGACTCAAACTGCACAGGTTCTACGATATATTTCGACCATATGCGATTTCCATCCGCCAGCCACTCAGCACACATCCAACATATCCAACAATTACATGTTTTAGGGCACCCTGGGAGAAGGTAGAGGTGATATATGTAGAGACATGGCCAAAATAGGCTCCCCGGTCGAACTACTAGCCCGGGAAAAAATCTAAAGAGGCCATCCGCTGTGTATTTTCAGTGCAAATCGAACGCGCCATGCGCCGCGGTGAACGGGCGTGAAACCAGCCCGGAATCGGTGATATACTGAAAACGATCAAAAAACACTCAATAAGGCCAAAAAAAATGTCCGCGCCCTAAGTTCTGCAAAGAGCAGTAATTATTTGGCACTTGAAACGCGTTCCTCTGACCTTAGGGGTGGATTTCCATTTTTTCAATCCCAGCGGAGCTCCACGGCCACTTTCGGAGGCGCGCTTTTCAGGAATCGATCACAGCCTGAATTCAGGTGCGAATGGGCTTCGTACAGCGTGCTTGGCCAGGGATTAACAACTTGTTTCGCATTATTTTCAAGGCCTCGGTTCACCTCGGCGTTAAACCCTCCCTGTTCAAGGCCAATGTCGCTAACCCGGTACACAAGCAAGGCAAGAAGGATAAAACCTCCACGAAGGCTTGGCGCCTAGTGGAGAACTTCGAGCACATCCTCGCGAAACCTCTGGAACGCCTCATTGCTGATCGTATATCCTTCGAAGCAGAATCTCTAGGGTTCCTATCTGACGTTCAGTACGGTGGCAGACCTGGACACGGCACTACTCAGGCGGTTGACGGATACATACATCGGAGTTCCAGAAAAACAACACAATACAGTGGAGGCTGGTGGATTTTCATGGCAGCACGATCTCAGGGCAAATTTCTGAGGGGCGCCCCTCAGAAATCGATAGCACTGCTCAATAGGAAACTTTCTGTTGATTTACATTTGACGGTTCTGCAGTCGGTTCTGTCGACAGTTCTTAGAATTGATTTGTGACAGAACCGACCAGAACCGACCCCGAATCTTGACCGACCCTTTTTGAAAGGCGGTTCTGGGCGATTCTCACACAGCTGTATCTTCCCAAACGTGATCTCGGCAATAAATCCTAATATCGACGACAAGAAGAGACTGAGAGCAGAGAACCGGAACCGGAACCGTCTGCAGAACCTCCAGAGCCGGTTCTGCATTTCGAGTCGGTTCTGATTTATCGACGGTTCTCCCACGCTTAAATAAATCAAGAACCGTCACACCTTTCGCGATCTCTTCCACAATAATGGTCAGTGTCGAGTGCGAGAGGTTGTCCGTCGCACACATTGATGGATAGTTGGTACCTCTCATATTCACCAACACGAGCCGACTGTGAGACTTCGCCCGCCTTTACTTTTGTCTTCTCCAGACCAATCATGAAGCGCGAGACCTGGGGTGATCGCGACGCCTAAGATTAAAAATAAGAGAGATAAAAGTCGGAATGGACACAACCCACCAAACAGCACCCAAACCATAAATCGACCCCTGTGGATGCGTTTGATGTGGTTCCGTAAACCCTTGGTTCCACTGTTTGACGTGCCTTTCTTTGGTCCATCATAGCAGAACCAATACTGCACCATTTCCCTAAAATAAAATGCATTGCACTAGAGGAGTCAATCTACAGGGAATGTCCGGAGCAGAATTAGCAATTTCCTTTCAGAACTTGTGTTATAAATGGTCGTGAAACACATAAAAATAACAAAGGCTAAAATAAAATTTCTGTCCCGGACATTCCATGTAGAATGTAAAACTAAGACGAGCTCTCACTCAGAGTCTAGCTAAAATGTCGATGGTTAATGCTGTACGATGGACCGACTGAATTTGCCATGATTTTGGTGATGGGAGCTATTATGTAACCGGCATCAACCCTTATTGCCGGTCCCCATATAATCGGCCGAGATCGACCAGGCCACAGTCTAGGCCACAGTCTGCTACAGGATGCTCCGACTACCGTGAAATTTCAGGGTGAAGGTCTTGGGTATGTGAACACTTCTCCTTGAATTCTTCAGGTTTTTACAACTCAAAATAAGCCCTCACGGGCCACCTGCTTTTAAGCATTTGAACAATTCAGAGCGAGCTTAATTAAGCACGTGTGGGGACAATTTTTTTTTTTGGCTGGAGATACTACGGTATATAAGGAATATATTTTCTCTTTTAACTTAAAAGATGATACCGCAACGTGGACGGGAAAGAGACAAGAGATTAAAAACCGCTCGATTTTGAATTTAATTGAGGACGAACACGGACAAACAGCGCGGCCTTCGATCGGGTAATGCCCAGCCCCATTTTAAAATACTGGACTGGCAGGGGACTGGGAAACAACCAACCAATGGGCAAACGGGAAGAAACCAGGCATGCATATTGAGTGGCTGCCAGTTGATTAATTTCAGCCTTTAACGTGGGGGTCCACAACGGAGTCTCTTGGATGCACCTACAACTGGAGTTTCATGTGTCCCAAAGTCGCTTAGTTAGGCTTAAGACAGGCGTGCATCACCAAAAGCGGGGAAACGTGTTATGACCTGTTGAACTTCGCGTTTATGGCGGTCAAAGTGCACTTTTAATATTCCCCTACATACTTTCATGTTTTTCATGTTTCTCCTACTTATCTGCTACATTTTATCACTGGTATGGCAAGGCCCTGACAGGTGAAAGAATACACAACTAATGCTTTGTTTGCGGGCCCAAGGGCAGCCATTACCAACCACTACTCCCGCCGTATCCTCAGGAGTGGGACTACTTCATTAATGACCGAAAAACTCAAGAGGCACGCGGGAATCTTGAAAAGTACATCAAGCCCGGTATTTAAGTTTTTTGGGGCACTGAATCCGAACTTTGAGGGTCTTATTTTTTTGGAACCTAGTCCTAAGGGTCTAAAATGATGTTTTTGAGATTCAAGCTCAAATATTGATCTGAAAAATCCGAAAAAAATCATAATCTGGTAGCTGGACCCTGAAAATACGAGGGACCGATGACCTCTAGGGCAATATCCAGAGCGCTGGAGGGGAGTATAGGCCGGCGTTAGATCACGTTTTGTCACATTTTGTCACGATTATTTCCGTATTTGAGGGCCTTGTCAAACAGGTCTGTGTACGATCGGATATTCCCGCGTGCCTCTTGGAAAAACTGCCAACATTTCACGCAAGTTAAATAACATTTTTTCCTTTACTGCTGTCGGCGTCTACGATGTCGATTTTA
Source organism: Mycena leptocephala (assembly GCA_029378395.1). Lineage (NCBI taxonomy): Eukaryota > Fungi > Basidiomycota > Agaricomycetes > Agaricales > Mycenaceae > Mycena > Mycena leptocephala. The sequence continues at coordinate 785,461 of JARJLF010000019.1, forward strand.
TGAAATTCCCAGCTGGGGTTGCAGCAGTGACATTAGCAGGCGGTCGTACCTATCATCGGATTCTCCCAGCTCATGAGGGTCAGCATAAAATCCGATGGTTCATCCACGATCCTTGGGCCATGTTCATAAAAGGAGCAGAAATGGACATACCACACTCTTGGATTAATAGCACGCTCGCAGGCCTGAAGCGGGTCAACCCATTCATTGCCGAGCTCGAGAACCTTAATATCTACGATGACGATGAGGACATTTTACTACAAATTGAACATTCGGACAGCATCAGCAACGAAATCTCAGCCATTATTTCCCTTGCCACTGCATCCGTACCCTCTCGGCGGAAGTTGGTAATTCGACGGAGAGGGAATGACCAACCGGTATTCCTGGATCTCCTCTCCCCATTTGTGGAGCCATTGCATTATTTGCTGCTCCTACCTCACGGCACATTGGGATGGTCACCAAACCGTCTGACCCCTGATGGTAAAAAAATCAGCCAAGCACGGTGGTACCGAACACGATTTTTCATGAATCATTGAATGCCGGACAAATGTCTGCATTTCCCGGTTGACTGGTGGGCATCAATCTTCTTCTACTCAAAATTCACCATTGAATTGTGGCAGGAGAATATTTGGTAGCGCTTGGAGCGCAATCGAAGAGGCTCGCCTCACGTATATACGCCTGAACCGGCATTCCAACCCAAATGAAACTGAATATCCTGGAACAGGTGATGAAGAACCAATTTATGATGTTCGACTACCCTCCACTTTTGTTCATTCTCCTGCTTGGTCCGCAGCTAATCTATCCGATTGCCTGGCCCTCCGTAAAGCTCTCGGTCTGGTAACGCTATTCATCACATTCATCACCAACCCCCGTTGGCCGGAGATCACCTCTCAATTGAGGACCGGTCAGTCCGCAAATCACCGACCAAATCTCATTGTGCGAGTCTTTTAGCAATATCTTTCCGCATTCATTAAAGATATTCACACCGTTCTTGGTCCGGTCGTCTATCATATCCGTGTCACGGAATTTCAGAAGCGCGGGCTTCCGCACGAACACATAGCAGTCGCACTGAAGGATGTCCCAAAGCCTCCAACAGAGATCGATGCATTTCTCAGTGCTGAAATTCCCCGGGAGCCCGGTGCACTACGTGACGCTGTTAAACACCATATGACGCATATTTATGATCCTGCAAAACCATATCACAGATGTGGTTGGCCACGGGAATGTCCATACGGCTATCCTAAGCCAGTGAAAGCCGAGTCATCATTCAATGAACGTGGTGGGTTACCTGCTACTGGTAAAGAGGAAAATCAAACTCACCTCACATTCAACCAGGGCGTGGTCTACTTGGATCATCATTGGGGAGGGGAGAAAAACATATCGCCGTGAAGTTCTGTGTTCTTGGTCAACGTGCGGTTCATCTCTGTCGCATTTTGGACTTTGCATCGGGTCATCCCATTCCACTCGTTTGTGATTTTCTAGCCTTATACAGTACTCTTCTCGTGTGTTGTCAGTTGCATCCCATGCGTGATCTCGTTCGGAAATCTAAGTACATGGGTAGGAACGCGGGCGGCTCGTGATGACACGGCGAAGGATTGAAGTTGGCAAAGACAGTGAGTCCGGAGCCCACAGACGCGATTTACGTGACAAGCCGTCTTCACCAAGGGTTTGTTCGAGAACCAGTTTCTTCTAAAGAAGTCAAGCTCATCCACTGCACCTCCGAGGATAACCTTGCTGACATTTTCACCAAGGCTCTTCCGCGACCTCTATTCGAGAATATACGGAATCGAATTATGTCGCACTCTGATTGAGTCGAGAGGAGACACTGAACTTCCAAGCTGACCAATCCGAGTCTGCTTTCCTCGGTGTTCACGTGGTCACGTCGTGGTGTATGTGGAGACAATTCACCGAATGGACGTGTTGTCAATCGAGCTGGAAGGGGGGGTCGGCCAAAATTCATTTAGATACAGTCAGGAAGGATACTCACTACGCAGTCGGGGAGAGTCATGGATTATGCGCCGGTCAAGATTATCCAAGGGCAAATTTTGAGGAGGAGTTGGAGGCCCAGACGTTCGAGGACGTGCTGATCCATGGCGAGTTCTTTTCACTGCTACATGCCGAGTGGAGGATATGGTTGTATCTCCTACATGGCACTGATGGGACTGTTTCCCAGTGAGGATCCAGCCTCTGAGCCAGAGCGTGGGGTCGAGAGTAGGTACAGATACACGGGACCCTGAGGCCTGGATGATGGAAGCATTGGCATTGGTTGTTCAGGCTTTGAAGCCAGGACATCAGATGCTGGCAGAGGCAGAACTGGAATAGGGCACGCATTAACTTGTCGACCGTTTAATATTGTGGGTCATTTGCATGTGAAACTCGGCAATCGCCGATGTCCGGACCCATCCGGACCCACGAAGAGGTGGGTGATGCATGAACCTCGCTATGCGACACCAAGCTCAGTTTCGAGGAGAATGGCTAATAACCAAATACGGGGCGGTGTTTGGTTTTGGAATAGAGTGCCCCATGTTTGGGTTTGTAATAGCTGTGTTTGGTTTGGGAATAGAGTGCCTCATGTTTGGTCTTTGAATAGATGTGTTTGGTTTTCCAATAGATGTGTTTGGTTTTGGAATAGCTGTGTTTGGTCTTGCAATGGAGTGCCCTGTGTTTGGCTTTGGAATAGCTGGGTTTGGTTTTGGAATGGAGTGCCTCATGTTTGGTTTTCCAATAGATGTGTTTGGTTTTGAACTAGAGTACCCTGTGTTTGGTTTTCCAACAGATGTGTTTGGTTTTGAAATAGAGTGTCCTGTATTTGGTTTTGAAATAGAATGCCCGTGTTTGGTTTTCCAATCGCTGTGTTTGGTTTTGGAATAGAATACCCATGTTTGGGTTTGAAATAGCTGTGTTTGGTTTTGAAATAAAGTGCCTCATGTTTGGTTTTCCAAATAGATGGGTTTGGTTTTGAAATAGAGTGCCCCGTGTTTGGTTTTCCAATCACTGGGTTTGGTTTTGGAATAGAATGGCTGTGTTTGGCTTTGGAATAGCTGTGTTTGGTTCTGAAATAGAATGCCCTATATGCGCGTGAAGTCCACGGAAAATTGAAACTGGTCGGAAGATTGAGTCGGATTTGAGGGTGTCACAATGGCCCAAAGGGCGTTATAGCAAGTAATGTGTCGGCGTTCGCTATCACCAGCAGACAAAGGTCCGGTGTTGCAACTATCGAGAGCTGCAATGTGATGAAGTAATTGAACGTCGGGATTGCGCACTAGCTTCAAGATGTGGTCCTTGTATGTGCGATTCCTGATGAGGAATATTCAGACTGGTATCAAAACCCGCTAGACCATACTGCTTATACCCACACCTAGGGCAGGCAAGCTGCCCTAGGTCTTCGAAATTGTTTTTACATGCTTATTCTCTGTTTTTGGGAGGATTCTAACCCTGACCAACCCTAACCAATCCTAACCAAAACTCTAACCAACGAAAAAATACTATACCTTGGGACCATAACACCTAACCTCCTAACCCCTAACTCTAACCACTCACCCCTAACACTAACCTGGCCCTATGCGGGCCATAATATGTGGGCGGAAATGCTTATTCTGTGCTTTGAATTGCACTGGCCTATCCCTACCAGTTAAGTGAGCTATCACTCCTGTTTAGCTCAGTTGGTTACGGTGCTACTTGCACACATTATGCAAGGCAAGCAATTTAATGGCATTTGTGTCCACCATTAACAGCTATTTTGGTATTTTTGGGCTGGCATTTGGAGGGAAATGGCAACACTTGACTGAATTAACCTTTCCTAGGCCATTCCAAGCCAGATGCATCCCCGGCGCAATATTCCACGGGAAATCGAGCGTGTGGCAATCGATTTGATGGCATTTGTGTCCACCATTAACAGCCATTTTGGGTTTTTTGGGCTGGCAAAACTTAATTCAGTCCAGTGCTGCCATTTCCCTCCAAATGCCAGCCCACGAATCCCAAAATGGCTGGTAATGGTGGACAGGAATGCCATTAAATTGCTTGCCACGTGCTCAATTTCGCGTGGAATATTGCGCCAGGGATGCATCTAGCTTGGAATGGCCCAGGAAAGCTTAATTCAGTCAAGTGTTGCCATTTCCCTCCAAATGCCAGCCCAAAAATACCAAAATAGCTGTTAATGGTGGACACAAATGCCATCAAATTGATTGCCATGTGCTCAATTTCGCGTGGAATATTGCGCCGGGGATGCATCTTGCTTGGAATGGCCCAGGAAAGCTTAATTCAGTCAAGTGCTGCCATTTCCCTCCAAATGCCAGCCCAAAAAATACCAAAATGGCTGGTAATGGTGGACAGGAATGCCATTAAATTGCTTGCCATGTGCTCAATTTCGTGTGGATGGCCTTCTCTTTCATGCTGGGAATACATCTGGCTTGGAATGGCCCAGGAAAGCTTAATTCAGTCAAGTGCTGCCATTCCCTCCAAATGCCAGCCCAAAAAACCCAAAATGACTGTTAATGGTGGACAAGAATGCCATTAAATTGCTGGCCACGTGCTCAATTTCGCGTGGATGGCCTTCTATTTCACGCGGGGAATACATCTGGCTTGGAATGGCCCAGGAAAGCTTAATTCAGTCAAGTGCTGCCATTTCCCTCCAAATGCCAGCCCAAAAATACCAACATGGTTGTTAATGGTGGACACAAATGCCATCAAATCGATTGCCACATGCTCAATTTCGCGTGGAATGTTGTGCCGGGGTGCATCTAGCTTGGAATGGCCCAGGAAAGCTTAATTCAGTCAAGTGCTCCCATTTCCCTCCAAATGCCAGCCCAAAAATCCCAAAATGGCTGTTAATGGTGGACAGGAATGGCATTAAATTGCTTGCCACGTGCTGAATTTCGCGTGGAATGTTGTGCCAGGGATGCATCTAGCTCGGAATGGCCCAGGAAAGCTTAATTCAGTCAAGTGCTGCCATTTCCCTCCAAATGCCAGCCCAAAAATACCAAAATGGCTGTTAATGGTGGGCAGGAATGCCATTAAATCGCTTGCCACACGCTCAATTTCGCGTGGAATATTGCGCCAGGGATGCATCTAGCTTGGAATGGCCCAGGAAAGCTTAATTCAGTCAAGTGTTGCCATTTCCCTCCAAATGCCAGCCCAAAAATACCAAAATAGCTGTTAATGGTGGACACAAATGCCATCAAATTGATTGCCATGTGCTCAATTTCGCGTGGAATATTGCGCCGGGGATGCATCTTGCTTGGAATGGCCCAGGAAAGCTTAATTCAGTCAAGTGCTGCCATTTCCCTCCAAATGCCAGCCCAAAAATACCAAAATGGCTGTCAATGGTGGACACAAATGCCATTAAATTGCTTGCCACGTGCTCAATTTCGCGTGGATGGCCTTCTATTTCACACCGGGAATACATCTGGCTTGGAATGGCCCAGGAAAGGTTAATTCAGTCAAGTGCTGCCATTTCCCTCCAAATGCCAGCCCAAAAATACCCAAATGGCTGGTAATGGTGGACAGGAATGCCATTAAATTGCTTGCCATGTGCTCAATTTCGTGTGGATGGCCTTCTATTTCACGCTGGGAATACATCTGGCTTGGAATGGCCCAGGAAAGCTTAATTCAGTCAAGTGCTGCCATTCCCTCCAAATGCCAGCCCAAAAATCCCAAAATGGCTGTTAATGGTGGACAAGAATGCCATTAAATTGCTGGCCACATGCTCAATTTCGCGTGGATGGCCTTCTATTTCACACCGGGAATACATCTGGCTTGGAATGGCCCAGGAAAGCTTGATTCAGTCAAGTGCTGCCATTCCCTCCAAATGCCAGCCCAAAAATACCAAAATGGCTGTTAATGGTGGACACAAATGCCATCAAATCGATTGCCACACGCTCAATTTCGCGTGGAATATTGCACCGGGGATGCATCTAGCGTGGAATGGCCCAGGAAAGCTTAATTCAGTCAAGTGCTGCCATTTCCCTAAACCGCTCTTTTCACAGAAATGAACGACTTTTTCAGCCAAGTTTTTTATGGAGAAGTCCAAACTAAGAGGCCAAATTTTGATGGGGCGGTTACCGGGATTTCTTTCCACTGCGAGTCTGGATCTGAACGTGAAATCTGAAGAGACAAATCTTTTCAGAACGGAAATAGAACTCATTTGGCTTCCTGGATTTTGCAATCTATGCACCTGGAAGTGCCGCAGAGGCCTGGCCAAAATTCAAACTCCACACTTGATGTAATAAGGTCGGGTGCCAAACAACCGGCGTGCGGTAAACTACAGACTAGTCCTCTGGATATTTTGGTTATAGAGCAGACCGGTAGAATGCCGCGACGCCTCCCCATGATTTGTCAAACGAAGCCTTAGGCCTTCGTGTGCGCGAGAGGATGGAATAGCCGTGAGGGAGCTCCACCGTATCCTCTAGTTGTGGACGCAGATGGGTCTCTTGGAATAAGTTAATGTGGTACCATTCGAGGTCTTTACTCAAATTCGGGCAGCTCATGTGTAAAGGAAAGGAGCCATTAATATTCCGGCTGAGTTGTCAGTGCCGGCCCGTGACGGCAAGAAGACGCCCGGTACTCTATATAACCACCCTGCATTCCGGATTTGGATGCCCCCGAGAAAGGGCAAAAAATGCATTTCAGCTACCCACTGTTTCTGATGAACCCTCTTGAACCCCTCTTGTCCCTCATATCGCTGGCAGCGAGAATGGCCCTCTTGATTGGAATTTAAATAGCTTGCCGGATGTCGAGGCATGCATTTCAAGATGTGTCAATGTTCGCAATCCAAGTCATGTGGTTCAAAATGTGAGTCATTGAAAGGGCAATAGTGTCACACGTTTCAAAATGCAAACCAGTTATAGTCGCATAAATACTAGTCTCTCATGTACAGACGCTTCAACGGCGAAACTCGTACCTCGTTTGTTGAAGTCTGTTACTTACCGCAGGGTCCGATCAGGGTAGAATGTTTTTGCGAGCGAAGCGAGCAATTCTACTCTAAATGCACGTGTCGTCGGGCAGGGATAGATTATCCAACAAACAAGAACAAACGCATAAGTAGTTTGCTGTGCAGAAAAAAGAAAGGCCTCAAAAACGTTCAAATCACCTCCAATTGCCTTGTAAAGTAGCTCAATCGATTCAGAATCGCTAAGGGATCCGAATGATACCGCATTCAGAACCGGCGTGGCCGAGAATTTTGCGTTTGAAAACGGCAGCGCATCTGTGGCTGTGTTCGCTTGTGCTACTCTGCTTGCTTCGCGAGCATCTGGCGCTTTCGGCGCATCTCTAGTATGTAAACTTTTTCCCAAGTCAAAACGCTCGTCGAGAGTCAATGACTCGGCCATATTTAATCATAATTTCGCCATCACATTAGATTATAATCGAATGTAATCATAAGCATATCCAGCCTTAGTCTGAGAAATGGATATCCCTCATCACTGCGAACATTTAAAGCTACTCAGATCGCACTCTGAGACATTATAGCGCAATTACTGGGCTACATTTTGAACCGCAAACGGTCGCCCAGTCACATGGTCTTTATCTGGTTGATGCTTTTTGACAGGTCCTCTCCACCTCCTCGCCTTCCCCACCACCAAGTCTACCCAGACCGTCGGTGTTGCGGTGCCATTGCTCTTTCCGTAATAGGAGCCTTTATATTTTGAAACGCGTGACTTACCATTGCACCTATAATTGCCGCAGCTGAAAGCAGGCCTTGGGTTTACTTGATTCTGGATTCTGTACTCTAAAACCACCCAGAACTCAGACTCAAGCATCGGAGTGAGTTTTGGCCAACAAAAATTAACTGGGAATCTTCAACATTTGGCATGAGACCGGTAGGGTAGCATGATGTGACCTACTCAATGGTCCTCATGGTAGGATCTTACTATCCGCACCATAGCTGATTGATTGATCTTGAACTCGGAAAGTATGGTCATTGAGTGGAAATTGCTTGAAAGATGGAACGCAATTGCCTTTAATGACCCCAGAAGAATCAGGACTGACAATATACATATTTGCCAATTTTTTTTTTGCGGGAAGAAAGTTGAAAACGTATTTGCGGGCGGAAGTTTTTGCGGGGCAGGACTTTTTGTGGGGCGGGACTTGAGTTTGCGGGGCGGGAAATGCCGTGCCACGCAAAATAAATTGACCCCATCAAATCAGCTATTTTCGGGGTGGAACTGCCGAAAGAGGTCTATTTGCGGGGCGGACGTCAATATTTGCGGGGTGGGAATAAAAGTGCATCCGGACCGCCATACGAAAAATGAATGACCATTTGTTTATACAGTCAGTGCGCACGTCGCAAGAGGAAGTGCGAGTACCCGATGGAATCCCGGCGAGGCCAACACATGCGCAACCGGATGTACTCCAAGAAACTTCTGGGCCTCGAAAATCGTAACGCCACGCTTCAATCTAGGACGTCTTATTATGACTCATGAGCGAAAAATCTGCGGCGGCGGCGGCGACGAGAGGAGGCGGGGCTCTCTATGCAGTCCTCATTCTCGGAATCGACACCGTCTCTGTGACGCCAAAAACCTGCATACCTCGTGGTGGGCTTCCTACGCCGTTTCCCCAACTCCTGGGCCGTGGACTCGCCGCTGATCTCCGTTGGCTCTACACATCAGGAACAACCCACCTTTGCCTTTTGTCGCCAATTCTGCAAGGATGCTGAAATTGCTTCACAATTTCATCCAAAATGTTGGAAAACATCAGATTGGCGAGGAATGTGAAAATTGATCGGTCCCTGAGAATTACCACCATTTTTTAAACAATTTCCGAACAAATGGGACCAATTGACACTGGAATGGAACAAGAATGGAATGGAATTAGGTGGAATGCACACTCTTGATGGAGAATGAAGGACAGAACTGCAACGAAAACAATTTGTATTTGCGCACGGATAGTATATACATACATGGCATATCTAATAAAGTTCTATCTGTATCTACATAGATCCACACACATCCCAGCATCTCAAACCAAACCGAAAGGGAACAAGAATGCGGAAAATCTAATGAACAGAGCAATATGAGCGAATAAGCAGCAAGTGAATATGGTTAATATACAGACCTTGCGTAATGGACCGTGGCTCATGAGGGGCTGCCTGGTACAACACACCTAGGATTGAGAATAATCAAATGGAGTCAGCAACATGAGGGAGTTGGGCAAGAAGAACGCACAAGGTTTACGGAGAAGTCGTGACGCTGACAAAACGTAAGGTATACAAGCGGTTCGCAGCCGGCTCCGCCGGCCGCTCCATTGCTGTGGACTGCGAGCCTATCGAGTCTCTTAGCATACACCTGGCTTGTGTTGTCTCTCCCGGTCAACAGACCGATGTATGTCTGGGCATGGACTGGATAATTTCTGTCCGCACATGGTACCTGGACCACGGCCTTGTACTTCCCATGGAAGACTTCGCCCTACAGGATCTGTTGTCTCCGGTGCCCCTCGGTACGTGTCTATTCTTCTCTGCTAGTATATACTTCATTTGATTCTGCATCCACTACCCGTACAGCAGCGATCACAGCACTCCCTATCTCGTCGTCATCGGCGGCTCCTGGTGCGTGGTTATGCTTATCTCCCTGCTTTGTCCGCTCATCCCAATATCCGACTTGTATCCGACCTTGGAAGAAGAGTATTAGCGCACAGCATAGTTAGCTGGAATAGGTGATTTAAATACGCACCTGGATGTTGAGAACTTCAATAATTTCTGTCTGGAATGGGACCACGCTACCGTGAGGTCCACCGGCCTGCATTGCTCGGGCCGCACGATCGAGAGTGGGGTGCCAAGACCCGACGAAACTGGGGGTTAGTGCATTGAGATTGTGATATAACGTTGGTACCAAGACCAAGGCGGTATGTAGAAGCGGGGGGCTTTGTTTTTACACCCAAAACCATATGCAGAATGTTACCATAAATTGGCGTGGTCGTTGCGCATAAATCTTCATTTCGGCCCCATTCGAATCAGACAGGATAAACTGCTGTTCTCGGCCTGCAACCTTACTGACAATTTCCAATTGGCAATACAGTTACAACATAACTACGTCTTGAATGTGGGGGCTGTGGGTGGGCTATGAGCTTGAGGTGGACTGGTGCCGCAATCCGCTGGTTCAATTTGAAATTTGCACCGACACCAATCCTGCCGTCGGTCTCTGGAGGCTCAAAGACCCAATCAAATGTTGGGTGAATGCATTTATAACACTCTTTGATGAGTTGATGACACTCCCATGGCAAGGAAACTATACATTTTTTTTTTTCGGACCTCAAAAAAGTGAAACACCGTGGGAAAAATTGAGATCTCGACGTCAATCGCATTCTTTTGACCGGTTTCCTTCAGCAGAAAATCGGAAAAAAATCCTGGAAATTTCCTTTAGGTCAGAAAACACGTGATGGAGAGGTGGCGCTGCGCACTGTAACAAGACCACGAAGCAGCCCTGTGGCCGCGATACCTGAAAGTGAGACCCACCAGTAGACTTGGATCTAACATCCTGACGTTCCTGATTTTTCTTTGCTTTTTTTCAACGACAAGAGAGACGAACTTTCCAACGTAGACGCTTTGCCTGATGTTTGTAGTATCTTACACATTTTCCCTCCGGCGGAGGCTAGATTCTCGGATAATTCTATTTGGCGCTCCGGATAAGATTTGCCAAGACATCATTGCCAGACGTTTTGACGCTCAATTGACCAAAGGTTGAGGTCAAAAGACAATTGAATGTGTGGGGGATGACTCGTTTATTTCGCCTACGTGTACCTATACCCGCCAATTTTTTCTCGTATTTTTTTTTCTGAGTTTGTATTCGGCCCATTCTGCAAAAACTGGAATCACTCCTAGAGCTGGAGTGGCGTACGCGGCGTTTCGACCGATTTTGGCTTCAACGACATATTGTTCGGCCTCGCACTTGACTTCTTCTGGGTCAGTTTTTTTTTTCAAACCCAGCGAGCACGCATGTTGGATGGCGACCTTTGATTTCAGCAGCTCAACATAGACGCCCTGCATTCCGGATTTGAATGCCCCATGAGAAAGGGCAAAAAAATGTCTTTCGGCTGTCCTCAGAGGGACAAGGGACCTATTCTGAACCCTGTGCCGCACAATGGCATTTTGAACCCCATGCCCCACAATGGCATTTTGAACCCCGTGCCTCACAATGCCATTTTAAACCCCGTGCCTTACTGTGCTGCAAAGCAATGCTGCGACTGAACGCCGACTTTGTCACTACAGGATTTGGGCTTAACACATGGGGTGAAATAACAAGATTAATAGGGCTGCCGCTCGTGGCCATTGCAACGGGCTCCACGGCACCTAGAGTAAGATTGCAATAGCACTGTTGGTTAGAACGCTGCTTTAGAGCAATCAGATGCTCTAGCAGGGTTGAATAGTGAGCTTATATACTACAGAAATTGTATCTAGAATATTCTACGTGTATCTTACTTGTAATCTGATTGATGAGATGCCCAAAGGCCGAGCTGCATTATTAATCCCAACGAATATTTCTGCCCGTGTAACCTTATGGCTATGGCCTATCACATTGGAACCGCAACTATGAGTCAATCGTTTAGAGCAAACAGAGATTTAGCGGTTTGAAAACGCACTGTCTCTTCAGTTTTGAACGATATGGACTGAATACCACGAAATGTTGAAAAACACATTTCAGTGAAAAGTTTGGTAGTGCAAGGTGGGCAACACGACGTTGCAGAGCCAAGATGCGGTCTGACGCCAAATCCGTATATCAAAACACAGTACGGAAAATATTGTGCAACTTGCTTCAGCGGGTGTTAATTTGCCTGAAATTTATGTTGGAAACCAACCCAGTATTCATGCCATTGATTCAGCCAAAATATCGGTGGGCATTACACTCCTGTGGCCTGGAGATGCAAAATTGTGAGACAGCAGGGCTAAACACAGGAAATATTGTACAACTTGCTTCGGCGGGGGTTAATTTGCCCGAAATTTATGCTGGCCTCTTGGTTTCCACGCCGTTGATAAAATCGGTGGGAATTCCACTCCTGCAGCTCGAAGATGCAAAAGTGCGAGAAAGCAGGGCAAACACGGAAAATATTGTGTAACTTGCTTCGGCGGGGGTTAATTTTCCCGAAATTTATGCTGGAAACCCTCTTGGTGTCCATGCCGTTGATTCGGTCAAAACATCGGTGGGCATTCCACTCCGGCAGCTCAAAGATGCAAAAGTGTGAGAAAGCAGGGCCAAAAACAGAAAATATTGTGCAACTTGCTTCGGCAGGAGTTAATTTCCCAGCAATTTATGCTAACTATGTGGCCAAATCCGACAGTACAGCACTGCCAACATTTATTATATGTTCAGCAACGGCCCCAAAGTTTAACCCCAGCCGCGTGACACGTGACCCCTGCCAAATTTCGATATCGACAGGGGGGTGCGTGACGCGTGACCGTCGATTTGAACGAAATACTACAGGAGCTCCCGCCAAACACACGTACACATGCTACCGCAGTGTCATTCATCTTTGTAAGTTCAACATGTCGAGTCACATCCTGACTCTTCGAGAGTAGCTGGATCGATCTCATCACAAATTCCACTGATTACTTCATGGCGAACCTTTCTAGAGGATGTGACCGGTGGAAATTGGAATGGAAGCTGTTTGGGAGGTTTGCGCTCCTTCGCTTTTTTTTCTCGTACCTGTCTTCTCTTTTGCAATCAAGCAGCACTCGATTTGGCTTTGTGCATTTTCTTTGCACGCTGTCCTTCACGCCAAGCACGTTGTACGAGTTTCTGCTTCTGCAGTCTTTCAGGATTGGGATCACCGATAAGATTAAATATGCTGATAGTTTCTGGGCAGGACACACATTCATGATCTTTCAATGCTCTTTTTATTGCATTGACCTAATCACTTTTATGATTCGGCACAGAATAAACTGTTCCAATCTTCCGAAGATTCGGTCCATTAAGACCAGCAGCCAACAGCCTGAGGGGAAAGTTGGCACGGATTTTGAAAACATTTCCAGTCGTTAGGTCCCTTACAGCCATGTGGCAGTCAAAGGTCAACAGGTCGGTTGGGCTTACAAAGGTGGCAGTATCAAGAATCCACGGCCTGACCTCAGATGCCGCTATGTACTTCCACTGACAAATCGGTATTGCTAGCTAGATAGCCAACACATGTTGCATGCAGTAAGAGCGAGAATATCATCAGGTAAAGGTTTAGCTTATAGGGGAAACAAGCACTGAATAAATAATGACACTCGAAGTCCGGACCATCGTTTCTGATATATGTTTTCACGGTGCAAAACTTTCCAGTTGTGCTTGAGAATTAAATTGCGCATCATATACTTGCGTAGCCGAAGATATATTGCCCCGAGAGGTGCGCGCTTTTACAAACATAATTCTTTTGCAGAATTAAAGGCATATATATATATATACGCGAATCACAACCTCAACCGTCCAAAATTCTGGCTGGGGTTGCATTATTTTTGGCGGTCGCTGGAAACAGTATCAGTCATTATGCGGGGCCATGTGACTGTAAGAACGCCGTCGGTTAGAGCTGCCCGGATGTTTGCCACCTAATTATACACAGTTGGTAGTAGTTATCTAACAGGATATCACCGCAAATCACTTACCTCAGTTCCTGGCGGCAAACGGAGAGCCCGATAGAATTTACCATAATGGAATTCTTTGATTTCGAGAGAAGATGGACGGATGGGTGTTGGCCTTGATTGTGAAGTGATAGGTGTTGGTGGTGGAGCCGCGGGCGGGTGCGGTATAGGACAATGTCTCGGGACACGCTGTCCCTGTATAATGAGCATTTCATGCTCTACAAAAATGTTGAGCTCGGAGGGCTTAACACCGGGGACTTCAAATGCTGCCTCAGCATTTGGATGGTTAGTGTTATCAAAAATCTCCGCTCTGACGATGTGTCAATCAATAAAACTTGGCCAGATTCTGGAGCACATGCCGCAGTCTGAAAATCGGTCCTGTATCATCAATGGGTTTGGAATAAGGCTGAATGTGGTGGTGCAGAGGATTGCTGGCAGTTTTGATCGGGGCTGCAAAATGAGGGGATCTAAACATTTACAAACACGTCTCCTCGTTCAAGACCCATCTTCTTATATGGATATTCGGAACCCACCTAGTCCGTGCGGGACGTCGATGATTGGCGATGATTTTCTTGGTTGACTTTCAGCAACTGGTGTTTCCAGCCTGAATTCAAAGCAAAACAATGATTATTTCCCAACGGAGTCCAGTTCCGGCCAGACAGGTTAACAAGTTCAGTATCTGAACCTGATGTAAGCTGGCGACTGAAGGTCGAGCTCCAAAGGTTCAAACAGTTTCAACTACCGACTCAGAACAGACCTACTACCGACTGGGCCAAGGCAGCTAACAAGGCAGCACAAAAGTAAAGAAAGAGCACAAAAAGGAAGCGAAAAAGGACAACTGTGAACAACCCTAATGTGAGAGACCACAGAAAGTCTAACCACAGAAGGTTTAACCACTGGTGACTCAAGTTCTCTAAATTTTCTGTATTTGGCCAGTTCTGACCCCACAAGAGTATTTTGCTAAATCCGAATATTTATCCGCCAGCTCTCGTACGCTGCTTATTGCACATCCCTCATTTCTACGTCTCGGAATTACACAACATATCCAAGAACCAAGTTAATCTGCCCAGTATTCATTGTGCTACAGCTGTTATAGTGAAAACCATAAATTTTTTGAAATAATTTCATTATGTGATTACATCAAAAAGTCCGGTACTCCATCCCCTGAGGATTTTTAGTGCGATCCCAACGCGCCTACTCCCGAGTCGATCCGATCAAAACTGAGCTCGTGGCGACTGATATATCCAAAACTGTCCAAAAAAAAAAAAGACGGCCCGCACCTTATATACCGCAAATGGCTGTAATGAGATCGGTCGCGTTTCTGCGTCACATGCGCGACAACGAATGAGACGAGCCTAAAAAGGCGCTGATGAGGATATTTACGTACCCAGCATCGTCCTCTGCTAGCCAACTATTGTGTTCGGGCCCATAGTATTGACCGAGTTGCAATCCATGCAAAGCACCAAGCGCAAGCAATGCAGGCCGGGGCAAATTTTCGATCCGGTCAAATACCGAGAGTAAAGGATTGGTTGCTGCGTGCGTCGAAACCAGCTCTACTCGCTTGTCCGTGAGGATGAGAAATGACCTTGCATCCGTCAGGGTTCGTAGTTGCACAACTACCGCTCAAAATGTGGTAGATCAGAGACTGTCGACATTATTTTACTTGGGGGTAGGGCCATGGCAAAGCCTGGCAGAACTCCGTACTTATGTTCCCCTTTAATAGTTGTCCGGTGCATATACCCACCAATATCAAATCAACTTTTACACTGACATGTTCCAATGCAGTTTTTTTTTGACCAGTACTACTAGAGTCTCGGCTGGGTATCTTTTACAGTAAGTGAAAAAGAAAAAGGGATTTCCCAACTCCACTAATGAGCTGAAATATAAGCTCAAATCAGTGACTTCCATTTTTTCTTGTGAAATTATTGGCACATCATACCATCCTCAAGCTTGGAATGAACGAACACCTACTTCACTTTTATCTGGATTGATTCGGTGGTTTGTGTGTGGATTGTTAAAAGTTCTGAACAGTCTCAACAAATTCTCCTAGCCTGTGATTCACAACAAAAATCGTGTTGCTAGTGTTCTCAGCTTTAGAGGCTTTGATTGCGTAACTCCGAGAAAAATGTTCGGCGTAGTGGAGTGAGCTCCACGGAACGGGATGGGCCACGGTCAATGGCACGAGATTGGTCCTGCACAGGCGGTTCAAAACGGTATCGGTCTTCAGTGAGTCAAACAACATTCTACGGTCAAACTGAGCTGAAAGGCACGTTCTACTGCCTCCCAGATAGATAGTTGAGCAGGAATGAGATCCGATTAATGAGGGACAAGGAGTGGTGGTACTCCCAGTCCACATTGTGAAGGTGCTTGGCCTGGGCCTAATTAAAAATAATTCCCTATGTCCGAAACACGTGCAAGCGAAACACTTGCAAACACCGCAATAAATCCAGTTGCTCTTCATATATAGTCTCTTATAAACAGACGCTACAACAAAAAAGTGCTCGTATCTGTGCTTTGTTGTAGTCTGTCGATTCCCTTTGATCTTTGATCGGTACCCGACCTTGTTATGTAATCTTAAAATCTTCGGTTCTCAAAATGCCCTGTGCAATGCGGATTTCGATAAAATTTGTGGGTATTGACGTGTAGTGACCCAAAATCAACAACTTCTCCAGCCAAAGCTCAGTGCCAGAGTAGAAGAGCAACGATGCCGAAATTTGATGGGTCGGCATCGGGCCGCTACCCGAAGAGGTGGGGAAGTGATTTGGATGGATATGGTCGAAGAATATATGTTGTAAGGGCTCCTTTTACTTTAGAATGCTATTCTAACGCACCTTTCCTCTTGAATCTAGCGAGGGGAATGGCTACAAGCGTAGAAGGACCGTGGGAATAAATTCAAACTCCGCAGATTATGTAACAACCCTACCCTCCATACATCAGTGGCGCGGTAAACTACAGACTACTTCATATACAGGTTCAGAGTCCTCCAGGTTAAAGATACGCATTTTATTGAAGCTTGCGGACTCCACTTCTGGTACCTCACAACTTGGGATGTGCATTCAAGACAACATTGCGCCTACAGCCCGAAAACGTGCCAAATAATCGTCCACAAAAAGTCATATCGTGCGGGGGCTACAGAAGTCTGTTTCCCAATTCCTTTTATTCATGGGCAGTACACATCAGATGCATTCTCCTCCCAAAAATCTGAGGCCATTCGCTGTCTTAAAGCCGTCAAACGGCACCGTGTTTCGCTTCCACGTGGTGTTTCGCTTCACCGTTAAAGACTGTATGTTTATTAAATGCAAGTTATATCTGCTGGAATTTTTTTTAGCTCATTCCGGGGGCCCGATTTCGGCCGGATCAAGTTCGCTCATCAAACTAGGCAGGGGAGCGGTAGGCGACAGAAGGAAGTGGTTGCCCTTGAACAGGACGCAACGAGGTGGTGGGGGGTTTGGCGTGTGACAAGGATGCAGCGCTGGCCGGTGGCTGCTGTGTCCACAATTGTGCTGGTAGCCGTGTGGACAGGAGCGGGAGTCAGAGCGCACTTTACGGAGGAAGGGACCTTGACAAATGCCATTTTTTGGTGCCGGGCGGAGGGCGCCGCCGTATGGTCACGTGATGGGGCGGATGCCTCCGCTCAGATACAATGCATGTATTAGGCATGCCACTGGCTCAATAATATTATTGCAAGCATTCTGTGACCTCCCGAAGGACCTCATCGAGTCTAGTTTTCAAGGACACTACCTTTTCGAGGTTGGACAAAGTGTT
Organism: Mycena leptocephala; assembly: GCA_029378395.1. Classification (NCBI taxonomy): domain Eukaryota; kingdom Fungi; phylum Basidiomycota; class Agaricomycetes; order Agaricales; family Mycenaceae; genus Mycena; species Mycena leptocephala. The sequence goes on from JARJLF010000019.1 coordinate 802,763, forward strand.
TGATGCCCCATCAGAAACGGGCGGATGTATCCGCCGCAAACTTTTCTGACCTTCAAACATTTGGAATGTATGAAATTTTGATTGAATAACTACTGAAGCCTCAGGCTTTCATGATTTCCACCCTTTGAACTTGACATATACCAGAATTAGGCTCTCACCATGGGGTGATATCGAATTTCGATGTTTTCCCCCCTTTCCCCCTGCAAGTCTATCTCCTACCTTTGAAGCAAAGGTCAATCAGGGCCCTAATATACACTCTGGGGTTGATAGAACATATATAGACAATCAGGTTGAAAGGGAATACTTGAACTCTTGAACATGGATGTTTCAGTCATTTGCCCAGGATTCAACCATGAAACATAGTTCAATTTAGCCGATATTCTTGCACTGTGAAATGCTCACCATAAATAGTAAGCATGAGTATGAGTTGTACACCAATTATTGATGGGTGATGTAGAGCTTTCATTTGATGCCCGGAACATAATATTTGGCATAGTATTGCTTGCGCGGGAAATGTTTTACATTAGGACGATCTTTATATCACTTCTGATTGGCTGACCTGATTGGCTGATCAATCTCTGCCGGCCGTGGCGTGTCCGATCTTTTATCTCAACACAGGTGACTCGAGGTAATTCAACGGTAAGGGTGGTATTCTAGGTAATTTTTACATGGTTTGAAAGTGGTCTACTTCTTCATTTTTATTAGTGAAGCCTGGGAGGAGTGGCGGAGGCATCCGCCACATCGGCGGTGACCTTCGCCGCTGGCAGGAGGCCATCTTCGAGAGGTCTCTCTCAGCAGTGGTGCAATGTCTGTAATTCCGGTTTGATTTTCTGTTGTTTGGTCTTTATTTCGGAAGGAAATACAATGAGCTCATGAGCAGTGGCAAGAGGTCTCTACCACACCAACAGTACCGCCCCACCATTGAGGGCTGCCTCCCAGCATTGTGGTGCAACATCTGTGACCTTTTCTCGGTTTCATGTTGTTTCAGTCATTTGGGAAACCTCCGATCCTACCTTGACTTTTTTCTGTTTGCTTCTTCTTGCGCAATGATACATTTGTCTTTCCTATAACTTTTGGGTGCAAATTTCAGCTGGAAAATATCATGCCTTGCCACAGAATGTCAGATGAGTAGCATTGAGTTGGCCGTACAGCAGAGGCATCCGCTGCATGGCGGATGCCGTCGCCATAACATGTATTACAGGGTCTTGTTCAGGTGAATGGTGACGTGAGGACATAATTTGTGAAATCCTGGTGTATTATAAACCAAGGAGATCCTGCGATGCCTCTTGCACCTGTTCCACCATCAATTGATGGCCCTCAATGCCTGCCGCAGCTAATATCAAGCCCGACTGTCGTTCCACACGTTTCTCAATGCAAACTGTAATCCCGAACAGAGAGGTGCTTGCACCCAGAGAGATGGCAAAATTGACAGAACATCAATGTGGCGGATGCATCCGCCGCCAAGATGCAGTTGTCAGTTGGTTGGTGATTGGGGGTTCCGAGAAAGAGCCAAGGTTTGAACTAGCTACCAACAAAAAAGATTACCAAAAAGATTGGCAGACTGGTGTATTTGCCAACGATGCAGTGAGGGTCGCATGAAAGCTTCACCTTGATCCGCTGATTTGATGCGCTCGTTCTGCCACATTCGGTGAAGGAAACCCTTGGTTAGAATTAATTTACCTTCTTTACATGCCAATTAACCGTCTCACAAAGTTTGAAGATGGATTTTAGTTGTGAAATCCAGTCTCATAACCTTCACAAGCGCGGACTTGTACTTGTTTGCACCTGATCTGCTGATTTGGTGTGCTCGTTCTGCCACATTCGGTGCAGGAAACCCATGGTTAAAACGATTTACCTACTTTCCATGTCGATGAAGCCTCTGACAAAGTTTCAAGATGGATTTTACTTTTGAAATCCGGTCTAATGACCTTCGCAAGCTGGGACTGGCCTACCAGTGACCCGCCACCACCGCCGCGACTACAGCCGCTGCCATGTATCCACATTCAACGGGCTGGAAAGGATATCCGCTTCGCCACGGATCTACCTGCGGTCCGTTTTAGGCCAAAGAGAATAGATCTCACTGCGGTGGAGGGGCCGATCGAACACAGAAAGGCCAAGCGAGGCAAACATGTGTCTCAGTCCACACCACCGGTGTACATCCTAATTGAGATATTGATCCTCAACTTTTCAACCAATGTTGTACTACCGATTACCAAAATCTCTCACTTCGCTCAAACTTACTGTAAGACTTCTCCGCATTCCATGGAGACATCGAGTTGGACTTCGTTAGACTCCAAATTTAGCTCCCTCTCTCTTACCTTCCTTCCCCTTCAATCGTGTTCTGACCCACATTTTTTCAGATTCTATTCCGACTTGTTCCAGTAGCGCCGAAGCGAACTCAAGTCTTCAATAGTTACACTTCTGTGCCTCAGCACAATGTATGTTCTAACCGAATCGCGGCAAGTCCATACATAACTTCCTTTCTGGCACGCTGGTCAAGGGCTTTGTATCCGAGATGAAAGTATCAAAGGTCTGCCCAGTTGTTAGTAGTTGCGACCCGATTCAACGGTCTGACGCAATTGCGTTTCGACCTCCCGCTCCCTTGAAATCCATCGATGTGACATGTCATGGAGTTGATAGTTTTATCGACTTCGATATTCGGTAATCTCTCAGGGTGTAAAGCTACAAGTTCCTACACCAAAAAATCACCTCAAGTTCAGACAGCTCTCTGGGACTTTAACTCGCAGAAGCATCAGACACCAGGATGGATTCTGCGGCGTATGCGTACAAATATTTAATCTATGAACCTACCGACTGCTCAAGGTAGTCCAGATAACGCTGGTGATCCTTCTTATAGTGCTTCTCAAACTCGTCAGGGTAACGTTTCACCCACTCGTGCCCGCTAAGCTCTTCACCGGTGTCAGGATCCTGCATCACCCACCCTACCAGTGGATCCTCAAGCTTCTTCCGGCGTTTGTTGGTAGACGTGGGGACCAAGGCAGACGAATCGGCTTGCGTGCGCTTGCGGGTAGACACACGCCGCGTGTCCGGCAGATTCGTGGCAACGTCAGCGGTTACAGTGGGAGATGCGGGGCGCAACTCGGAGGACAAGGGTGTTGGAAACGCCGGTGTTACACCCAGAGCAAGCTCGAGAGGTTGAGGCGGCATAGCGGCACTGGCTCCAGGCCCGCGAACGCGACCAGACGAATTCGACTAATAAATGTAACGTGAGGGGCGAATCATCATTGTAATCGGAGGTTATTACCTTGGCTTCGGCCTTCGCCAGTTTAAGCTTGCCCTCAAGATCCGCGACCGCATCTTCAAGCTCGCGGATGTGTTGAGAGGCTTCAGCCGAGGGCTCATCCTGTGTGACGATGTTCAGGGGGTGCCGAGGTAAGAGTGCATATGTGAACTCACCTTAGCATTGTCGCGAGCGACTGCAAGATCAGTTCGAATTTCGGTCAACTCTGTCTGTAAGCCGGACACGGTTGAGTCTGCAGTGCGAGCACGTCTGGCTCGTTCCGACACCCGGGCCTGTCGTGTGATTCGGCTCGCCAAACGATGAGTTACCTCATTCCGCGACGTTCTTGTGACCCCCGTCAACTTGCGAACCTCAATCTCTCCAGCTCTTCGGATATCGAGTTCTTCGTATCTCGGTCGGATTCAGCACAGCGCTACCACGATAATAAAAAAAGAGAACTGACTTTTTGAAGGACTCAATCGGGCTCATGGAGGTACCGGTCTGACCGTTGTTCCAGGCATGTTGTGCTTCACCAAGGTTCGTCGTCGCTTCCATGGTATTCCATTGCTCGAGCGGGATGTTTGAAAGGCATTGAATGATCCCGCGGAGCAACCAGCGATGCATGATCTTGTGCTCCCACCATCCTGATATCGGTACTGAGCAAAGGGAACTGACAAAATAAAATAGCATACGTTTCAGTACTCCGTGCGGGTCGGCGACGGTTTTGATCCAGGCCTTGAAGGCTTCGACTTCCTCGCGTGTCCTGAGATATTTGAGGTCGAAAATGCGCGACCGAGTCGAGGCCGCTAGTAGCTTGGGGATTCCACTGAAAGGCGTAAGTATGAGGTCGACAGAATAAACAAGAGTATACCGATTGAAGTGTGCATAACAGATTCGCAGCACAAACGAAAGCACTGGAGCCTGGGATCCCGGATGAATTAACTAGGTCATTGAAAATCCAGACAATAGCGCGAACTTGCGAAATGCAGAGTGCGTACGAGTACTGTAACGTTTCGACCAAAGGTTCCAATTGCTCACTGGGTACGGTGTTCAAAAGTCGACCGAGGCCGTCACCGCTTCGGAAATTGTTCACTCCGCCAATCAGAGGGTTTACGGCGCCGAGTCCTTGCGGCTCTGAGGTCGAATCGTGACGGATAGAAATATGGAGAACGGAAGAGATGAAGAGAAAGGTATTTGCAGAGGGAGAGCGGAAGAGAGAAAGAGATAAGGGAAGAAGGTCCGCTGGCTTGTTACGACTGGCTGATTGAAATCGAAGGTGGCGTGGAACCGCTGTCCTTCCTAGCTCCTTGTAGTTGTCGCAAGCGCATGGGACCCAAGCGTGAGGGTGTCCGTTACGAATAGCCAGGTGTGAATGGAAGAGTCAGAGTGAGACGTGCGCAGGAACTCGTCAGAGCCCAACCGGAGACACATGGGGCACGAGAAGAAGTTGAAATTTTATAAAAAATGTTGAGGTGAACAGGTGTTCCAATTTTATGCCCTTGCGGCTCATTTGGACAGCCTCTGGATACTTGTGGCGCACTTAATGCTCCAAGTGGCTATTTCATACGGGACGCGAAGGAAAATCCAGCAGGAGAAATTTCGAAGCCGGGCGATCTTCGCACTGTACTTAGTCTTCATGTATGGAAAGGAAAAGCAATTTTATTTCCCTCATCGTCTATCAATGGACTCCGACAACGGCTTCAAAAAAACGACTGGATTGGACAACAGAAGGCGTGGCACAGTACTTTCAGATTCCGAAGACGCTGGAACACGACCTGGTCGCATCACCTTACCTCCCAATTGCAAAAATGCTTGAATTCACCCTTCCCCTCCAAAATGCGACTGCCGCAGCCCTCCACCCCATACAGTTCTTCAGCTCGGAGGCTCCAGATTTGGGCGACCAGGCATTGGCTCTTCGCGTGCGGCGTCTTCCAGTTCCGAACCCGAAGACAATCAACAAACTCCTCGCATGGCTGGCTCGACGGAGCTGAATTTGTGATCTAAAGTCATGACAGATCTAGTCTCTCATAGACAGACGCTACAACAATCTGGTGCTCCTACCTCGCATGTTGTACCACTTCAGAGGCACCCGACAACACTGCAACGGCGACGGTGATTATCCGCACCAGGGTGCGGATGTGCACGACGACGGCGACATATCTCTCGCTGTCGTGTCGGACCATCTACTCTCGTGTGGCTCTTCTATTGCGGACAATTTTGCGGTTGGTGAGAATGGTGAGATTGTTCGGTCGGGAGAGGCGGAGACTTCGGACGCTGAGGAGGAATCCGATGCACCTATTGTTCTCGGGCGGGGCCGGCGCAGGAAAATTGTTGCGACGTGTTACCAGGGCCCTGCGTGGGAGGAGCACTAGTCTTTTTTTTTCTGTAAATTTTCCGCCTTTTTTTTGTTGTCAAAATTAGAGTAGCTCAAAAATCGTTTTCACGCCCTTTGAAGACGTCGAAAAAATCATCGTTCAGTCACTCGGCGTTACCGTCACATGTACCAAAATCGTTCAGTAAAGGGTTCCCTGTGTCTTGACGACCCAAAACGGTCAACCGCCGAGGAATTGATACTTCGGGAAATCAAGTCACTTCGAGCTCATCAACACCGCAATCGATATCAAAGACGTCTTTGTCGAGAGCCCCTTACTTCTCAAGCAGATCCGTCCGCCCACAAAACGACCAGAATTTTGGTCGAGCCCTGTGATTACTGGCATAAGTGCGGCCTTTCCTCTGGTCATAACATCCGCCAGCTATGTAATTTTCGCCAGTCTCCGCTCTGGTTCAAATATTCTTTGCTTGGTGAGTCTTCTGGGGGTTCTCTTGGTCTGCACCTCTGAGAACTTTAGGCGAATATATAACCTCAGAAAGAACAGCCGTTATACCTTGATTGTGTGCGGGTTGATAATAGCGGTAGCGTTGTCTTTTAGACACTCTGTATGTCTTCCTGATGCTCCCGCACCCAGCTGGCTCTCCTTCAAAGCAGCACTGGGATGGCTTGCGGTATCAAATTCGCGCTACTTACAAACGTGCCAGCCAGAAATCAGACGTACTGGTCGTCTTACTCCAAGTGCGTAATTACACTCTGCCTGAGGTTGAACCTGAAAGTATTGTAATCCAGATCTGGCTCATCGGCAGTGTGGCTTGCGATGTGATCATCGCACGGAGTATGATCTTAATTTTACAAGCGCTCGGGCTCCGCAGTCCCCCCGCCCCCCCCCCCCCCCCCCCCCCTTTATTGATCACAGAAATTCAAGAAATGTAAAAACCCTGGATTTACAGCCGTTTGCATAAGAAAACAAATAATAAAATCAGCGGACGAATGGAGAGATTTAATTCACGATGTACAGTGGTATCGATGAAGTTTAGGGGTCACAAATGGTCGTAATGAAAATAATTTGAAATTTTGTTATGGTGCGCATCACCTAGCTGCCAAAAATCAGTGGCCAAATTGGCCGGAGAAAAAAATTTGGCCGGGGCACGGCCTCAGCGTCTTTTTCATTTATGTGGCCATATCCACCAAGAAATATGTTCAGCTCACTCAGTTTTACAGCTGATCTCGAAACTAATGAGATGACGTGATTTTTTTTGGGCAGTTCCCAAAATGGAAATTTGGGAGAAAAGCAAGTGCATAGCCTCGAAAGTGGGTGTAAATGAAAGTGTAGGAACTTGACTAGCGATGCCCAGTAGAAATGTGTCGTTAGAAGCGTGCCGAACGTCAAACGCACCCAAGAGTGGTCCGGATCAGTCAGATCAGTCAGATCAATCAGATCATGGCATCGCGGATTTCTTGCCGAGTTTCAGCTTCAAAATGTTAGGAAACCTTCAAGTCATCGCAAGAGATCTCACTCATGCCCTGGAAAGCATCTGGATAGGCCAGAATCGTTACCGCAAGCGAGAATTTCCTTTTTGGGAACTGCTAAAAAAAATCACGTCATCTCATTAGTTCCGAGAACAGCTGTAAATTGGCTACCTCAGCAAAATGACAGAAGTTACAAAGTGGCGCGATAATTCAAAGAAAGCACAAAGCCATATGAAAGGGATGCCCGCTGTTGAGGCCTAGGGGTCGCGGATGCACAGCCACAGAAGTTCCCGGCCCGAGTTTAAATTATGGAAGGATCAATCGTCAAAACTTACACAAACACTCTCTCGTTATCCCCACTACCTACCACTGACCAGGTCACAAACATGACGCAGGTACAGTACTTACGTTCAACTACAAAACGGATATGCACATGATATGTACGCCCTCCAGCTCTTTCGAGGCCAGCCACCGCGTATAGAGTTCCATCAAAGCGGGACCGCAAGAGGTGATTATATGGTGCGTACTTTCCCTTGATATGCTCAACAACTCCAACGTCTTCATCAGTCCCCCGCGCCGACGCCATCCAGCCCCGACCCACCCTTTTCGGTCTGCTCCGAACAGTGTTGGCTAAACCGAGTCAAAGGTCAAAGGCGGTCGGCCGCATCGGCCTTGACCGGCCGCTTTGACCCGGTTTGACCGAGTTTGGCCGAATTTTTGACCGTTGGCACACAAAGGCTTTTTCACACTTCCCAGCGTCGCACAACCCATCAGGGAAATTTCTACACCATCTAGTCTTCGTTCTACGACGCACTATGACATCGGGTCCCGGCGCTTGTGGCCGGAAATATTTTCACAAGGGAGATACAGTTTCAAATCAAGAGGAGCAACACAACCTACAAGAGCAACATTGACAATTTAGTGCATTGGGGGGGTCAGGTCGGGCCACAAATGTATGGTGGTATATAGTACAGCATCCTATTTGTGGGTTCACAACAAGATTTGGGCAAAAACCTTCTAGTGACCACGAAATTGTGATGTTTGTGGCTGCATCACAGCCAATTGATCGCGACAGGCTCAGCCTCCTTTTCTTCTGTGTTGAGCATGCTGAAATAAACTATTTTCATTGCATTGGGGGTTTTCAGAGCGTCTGATCACAAATGTTTGAGCGATATGGTATTTTGATGGAAGATGATCAACTATAGATGCATTCACTCAGTACCGGCCATGTTATGCAATCCCTTTCGTGGTTTTGTCAAGTTGCACGGAAAAACAACGGAAAATTTCTAAAAATGGAAATTCGGTCGACCGAACGGCCAAACCGACGGTCAAGGGTCAAAAAATTCGGTCGGCCGCGGTCGACCGGGGTCAAAGACAACACTGTCCGTCAAAGCGCTGGAATCTTTCAGCATAGAAAATGATGCTGTCTCCACTACGCGAAAGGTCTGTGGATGCATTCCTCTGCTTAGTTTCAGAACTAATGAACAGGTTTACATGTTCTGGTCGGACGCGAATCCCGGTCGACATGGAGACGCCGAGATTCTGGACCGTCATCAGTGGCTTCTCAACCCCTTCTCCATTTTATCACTCTGTTACGACCTCGCTCCGTCAGCAGCGGTACGCAGTGCTGGATTTCCTCGAACCTCAGCTTTCAGCGCAGGCGACGTCTAGCCATGCTTCTTCTATCATTATTCCCGTACATATGTTCCCGCAATCCCGAGGTATGTAGGGCATGACGGCGGGACCACATACATGGCCGACGCCCTCAATAAAACCGCGGGATGTGAGGCTTTGGCGCCAACTGAGGCTTCCTTGGCGGAGCTTCAACGTCCGCCGCTCGGCATTAGTTTCCGGCAATTGTTGCCTCTCACACTTGTACACAGTAACCAATGGCCAAAAGAACGCGGGGTTCTGACGACCTAACTGTATGGGAACGGTCGGAGTCATAACGGTGGGAAGCGCGATGATCGAATTCTGTATGTAAACGAAATCAATTGTTTCACCAGGATAGGGAAGACACTAGAAAAAGAACACAACTCCTTGCCCTCAGGATGACAGTGCCCACATTGTGATCCTGAGCTACTGTACTCGACACTGTGTTTCGTGGCATAGTCGACGACCCATTGCACTCTCACCATACGTCCTGGTACAAATCCTCCAGATCATCAAATATAGCAGTCTCCCGGAAGCCATGGTTCTCCCAAATCACCAAGTGAGTGTCGAAGACTTGGAGTTTGGACGCCTATGCCATCCATTTTTAGACTGTTGAAGATTCTCCAGAGGCCGGCGCGCTTGACGGGGTGGTTAGTTGTGAATGCAGGAGAGACGGTGAGCCACTCTGTAGTCATTTTCGACCACACGCCTTACTGTACAGGTCACGGAACTCTCGATCGTGATGCAGGGATGTTTGGTGAATGTCAACGGTGTGAAGTGTGCCCCCGGACAGAAAATGTTCGGCCTACTTTAGTTTGTATCTCCGCACTTTGACTTTCTACACAGGACGCAGCGATACATATATACGGTCTGCCCCCGGATATACGACTGGCCGAGTTGAAATACTGCTTTCACGAAATGGGGGATATAACTGACATTCAGTCGTCCGGTGACGGACACGCTTTAGTGGTAACAATCCCCTGGCTCGTTCGTAGAAAATTACCTGAATTCTCCCATAGACATTCACCTGCCTCTCAGCCGCACAAGCCAGTGTCGCCAAATACCATGAAGGCTCCTTCGACGGGAGGAAAATTGGGGTGGAAGTTCGCCTTGCTGCGGCTAATACGCCGGCGCTCAACTACGTTCCTCGAGGAGAGTCAACCGGGCGATATCGGAAGAGTAAAAAGGCACACCGTCCCCATCAGGCCCCGCCGCTGAGTGGGGCGAACAAGCTACCTCTAGGATATGGGTCCGGATCTCTTCTAAGCCGTCCCGTGCGCTCTCGGTCTGGCCCTTCAAATAAAAGGCGCTCTCACCACGTAGGTTTAAAATATGTGGATATTGCCTTTACGGGACTGAAGACCTCTAGTATTGCAGCATCTCTCGCCCAAATCCCACTGCTGAGTTGGGATTGGTTCGACAAGAGAACACCTCGTGGCTTAACAAAATGCGATCCGACTCGCTCCTCGCCTATCCTCGTGCGCAAGTACTGGTTGCGCCACCTGGTACAGACCCAGCAGACCAGGGAACTCCTTCTAATCGTCACTCCTGAATTCACCTGTAAAATATTGCCTTCATTACATACTCACCGTAACCTTGACCTTACCTCGACCGTCATCTTGCAAAATTTTCCCTTGATCTTCCTCTCTCACATGGGATCTTTGGCCGTTTATTTTGCAAGCTGCTGCCATTTGCTCAGAGTCTCGTTTGACTTAGTCATTACTAAGTTTGATGGGCTGATGGCTGCCTCTAACTGCCTCCCACTAGTGGCTGTGCTCAACTATAAGGAGCAGGAGGTTGCTTCCTAATCCAGACTCCCACTTGGCTGACACCTACGTGGCCAGTTGGCGACCATTCAGTCGCCATCAGCCCATTAAACTTAGTAATGACTAAGTCAAGCGAGACTCTGCATGATTTGCTGCGTCTGGTGCGCCTTGCGCGGGAATGGTGAAGGTTCTGATTTCTTCTCTGAGATCAAACGCACGGGGTCGCGACCGTTACAGTTTTCCGCCATGTGGGTTAGCTAACTCGAATGTTCCTGCTGTTCCAAGCCGGCCGACAATCTGGGCAAAAGATAAATCAATTTTGGCGGAAGATTTGGAGCTGATTTATGAAATTCACTCTATTTTGGACCGTGCCCAAGAATAATCCATTTTTGCCCTCAGACCCCTTGACAGCTCATGCCCAGTGAAAAACCCGTATTGGGAGATCGATGCAAAGAGTGGGAGATCTGTTCTATATATTTGTAGAGATCCTCCGCCAAAAAAGTTACCGTGGACAGATTTTTTTCTGTGAGAAACTTTTTACATCGTGAAGTATCTGCGATTATAATTTGGCTTGATCTCTATAGATTGCCGTGCACTGCTGTTCTGGACAAAAATGTTCCTTTCCATTCATAAATTGACGGCTCATGGAAATAATAATGGAGACAAAGGAAGGAAGATTGATTCATATTAAAGTTGATGTTGCGGTCCTCCGGGCCCCTTGATAATCTTGTGGAAAGAAACGGAAAGCTTGCGGGGGCGTCAGAGCCATAGCCTGCAACTTGAAGGGACATGGAAGGACAATTGCCATAGATTTTGAGACCGGAAGCTTGAGAATAGTGATCTTGAGGCTTGAGGGAATTTAACAGGCAGAGGATGGCAGAGAAGACCAGGAAGTTTGGAACAACAGACAGTGGAAACATGGGGGCGAAAGGAAAGATGAACATGACGGAATCACTCCATGATCATATACTACGTGCACGGACCCTTGATGGACTGAAGATGCCAAGCTCGGGGTCCCGATAGTTGGTTGACAAGGCAGAAGAAACCACATATTTGAATCGACCGCGCTGGATGTCGAAAGATGGCGGGAAGACCAATATCAGACATTTGATGGAAAATGTGTATGTTCAGATTTGAACCGATTTCAATTGATTGCTCTTATATTTACCGTTTTGAACAGATCTCCCAATACGGGTTTTTCACGTGCTGTCTAAGCCGTCAAATACCCATTTCGGCCATTCTGGGCATATAAGGCTACAGTGGCCGACAATCAAAGCCCACAAATTTAATTGCGACTGATCTGTTAATTCTGGTGAAAATCTGAGTTCAAAATCAGATCCAGCATGAAAAAATACGTCGATTAAGCGCTCATTTAAAATTTTCCTACTAGAAATAAGGAACGGCCAATATGTTGGCCCGTTTGAACGAAAATTGTGACCTTGAACGATGGAAACTAACAGCACCAAGTCTCGAAGGGAAGCGCCATATTATAAACTTGGTCATTGCCGGCAGAACCCGCCTTGACGAGAGTCCAAGGCATGCCGAAAGACATTGAAGACACGCTGACCAAGGTGGAACATACCTTCCTTTTGGGATGGGAAGAAGGTCTGAGTTGCACATGAAATAATGTCTCTCGATATCACTGAGGGTGGTAAACAAATCTTCGACATACCTAGCCGAAATGAAGGGATTGACCTGTGAAATCTACAGTCATACTTAGTAGAGGGCAACGAGCGGGCATCCTGGTGCTATTTTGTGGACTACATCCTGAAAATTACTTGGAGAACAGCCTGACCAGGTCAAATTTTGAACATTTTCCTACAAGGAATCGATATTCCAATCTCAAGGAGAACCCCACTCCCAGAGGACATCAAACGGATGATCTTGACAGCTCGCAAGTACAACCTGAAATTTACGGGTTTATCAATTACAGAGCCGAAACCAGGAAGCGAAAGAAACCGGGAAGCGAAAGATGGGGCTTTCGGAGGTGCATAACTCATTGTATCGACGTGTTTTTTATTTTATTTTACATAGACATCATGCCCTACTAAGACTCCGATATAAACAACAAGAACTAAACTCCTATGTGTCGGGCAGGAAAAATCAAAGATTGTCCAAATTAGGCAATTTCCACCAATCTCGCGCACAGTTAAATGGTTCTGCTCTCTGGGCTGCTGTTCCCCAGGAGGATTGCCTGTCCACGCCACCTGAGTAGTCTCGACCGAGTGGCGTGATGGTGGAGTGAGGGAAGTGACGTGACCGTGCCAGATCACGTTAATTTCGCTTCCCGGTCCACCCGTGAGAACTGGCCCGATCATCCCGTTGCCCATTCTCAACCGCACAGGCACCAAAAATTTCGAAAATATTTGTGGTAATATTTCAAGGATAAGAGGTCAAGGCTGAAAAGTTGCCATGTCAAAAAAGCCCCTCCGTTTGGTAAGAACCAGGGCAAACTCTTTTTTTTTCGCTTCCCGGTTTCAACTCTGTAGCAAGGTCGTAAAATTAAAAATGTCGACTTGGAAACAGCCGTTTGCTTATGTTCGTGAACATGGGAAAAAATTTGGCCAGGTCACGTGGCTGATGCCGAGCAATGCCGGTCATGTTTAAGTTGTATTAGTTGGACCCAAAGGGATTAGTACGGTCCTGCTCGAACGTAGGAGTATGCTGGATGGAAATCTGAAAAAAACCTCAAAGACTTGAGTAGATTTCGAGTGTTCCAAGCGTCCGGCACCGTCGGCATCATGCACGTGACAGCGCGCAAATTTTTTGCGTGCTTTACATTGCCAAACATGTGACTGCGTTGCCCGCAATGCAATCCATTACATTTTCAACCGCGTGAACCTTCGAATCTCGCAGGGACATCATTAATTTTTTGGCCCTCAATTCATTATAAGTAGTCACGGTCGCAAATTTTGCCTGAGCGCAAGCTTGATGTTTTTGGCAGCTGTCCTTCTCTGTTTCATTCTTGTGGGGGGCTGCTTCACAACTTATCCACTCTACACGACAGGTTCCGTGAACAGAAGATCTACAAAATTTATGTTCATCGCTTTTAAAGCCAAAACGCGCACATACGAATCGGGCGAGTGCAGGAGATGGAAATCCGGGAAGCTAGACTGGTCCTTTCGTCCTCGATCCTGGCACGGTATCGGCGATCTCCTGTTTCTTTGCGAATGCATTTGGCTAAGCGGGTAAGCAGAATTGATGATCTGGTTTCTCTCATGACAAGGGGGAACATGAGGGAGTAAACGCCGCAGTTTGTACAGAATTTTCAGTAAATGAGCCCATGCAATCACAAACCAGGTGATGATACGCACATCATTTGAATCCATTGTATCCAACGCCATTCCATTTTTGGATTCATTTCAACCCAGCCAGCGGCAAGTGGTCCCAATGCTAGCCCCCCAACGGCGGCGGCAGAAAAAATAGCCACGGGGAACCCTCGCCTTAACGCAAAGATGTAAACTCGAAAAGAATAACAGCAGAATCATACTCACTCGTGAGGCATCCAAAGGTCTGCGACTAGAAGTTAACGGAATACAGTCAACGATGAGTGGATAATACGAACCCGCTACTGTTCCACCGACCTACCCGGGGGAAAATGAGAACTGTCGAATATAAATATTCCTGCGGGCTCACCATGGTGACATAAGGTGCGCCGAACGATCCTTGGACGAATCTTGCAATGATGACGGTCTGGATGTCTCTCGATCTACGAGGATATGAAAGCGTAAGGCTTGAACAATTAACTGGATACTCACAATGCGATGAGCAGATACATGGACGTGAATCCGATTAATGAGCCAATATAGAGAGGTTGCCGTCCAAAATCCTCGCTGAAACTGGAGGATAACAAAGGCACAACCCCATATCCGAGTGGAAAAGCAATGAATCCAACCGTGGCCTGAAATTCGGTACAGTTGAGGTCCCTCTGTTTGGCTGAATAAGGACCTGCTTGGAAGATGCTTATAGATCTACCATCATAGAGGGAAACCCCAAATTGTAGGCAGAACCGGTGGAGCCTGGATTTAAGCATAGGCAAAACGGCCAACAAGGTTACATACTTGCGATTAATGTGGGATAGCAAGCCATTAAGGTGATTGCCCATTTTTTGGAACGGGGAAAGCAGACCGGATTCCGGACATCCCCCTCCTCGAAATCCACCTACAGAGTATGGATGACTTCAAATTTCCAAACTTTTAGTGAGAGAAATACCAACGTAGCAAACGTCATCGATCGTCGGTCGTGATTTTTCTGACTTGGGAAAGTGGGGCTCGTTGTGCGGCACTACGTCGCTCAGTCGTCGCGCCAGCGTGTTATCGGGCCCATCTGGCTTGGAAGAGAGACTTATCGTAGGATCAAGAATGTTTTTGCTGATGTCCTCCGGCGACTTGACAGCGAGGCTCTCGTGGAGAACGCCGGTATAACCGTCATTTTCAGCGGGTTTCGGGGGAGTCATATCGACCATAGTATCGTCGTGCGACGAGGAGGTGGATGGAAGATGATAAGTAAGCGGGTTAGGACCTCCGCTGTCCACGAAATAACGGCGTGATGTGGAACACACGTTAACTGTCTAATCTTGGAGTTTCGATTTTGACTGTCGTCAAATTCGGAATCAAACCCCGATTTGGGTGAGATAAGATAACCGGTCTCGGATCCTTCACGGTCTTTTACTGTACACAGGGGAGCCCAGGGAAAGTCTACCCGACGCAGGTTGACCCAGAGCAACGGAACCTTGGGCAATATAGAGATCTGGGTGAAAAACAAAGGACATGAAAAGGCGTCGAATGTCGCTGGACCCTCCAGTAGACTAATTTCCAGAAGTTCATCTCCATCGCTGTAGGATTACATTTGTAGAATTACAATTCCTTGGGATGTCCAGTGTAACACATCTATCGAGGAGTGAATATATGTAAGACACACGATTCATAATGATGATTGAGTAGAACGAAATCAAACGCGCCTACTATACTTAGAAATTGACTCAGTCAGGCGTATACGGTGTTATGATGTATCACCACTCCCCTGATTAGCGGTGAGTGGTGATACATCAACGCCTCTAAGTCAGCGAAGGTGATGATACATCACCTCACCTTCCTTTTCCGTACGTGCTCGCGCTCCGTTGCGCTAGGCCGCCCACCGCTCGCCGAGGATCGACGAGATGGCGGGCCCAGATAAATTTTGATGGGAGGCAGATCACAATGATGTGAGGTAGATTGGTTCATGTGAGGCAGATGAGGACAAACGAGGCAGATATCTATTTTGGGATCTGCGTCTCTTGACGTACTTGCGAGCAGGCACTGAAAAAATGTGGATGGAGTCTATGCGTGAGCCAATACACTTTACGAATCTTCCCTTACTCTAATTCATGTCATTTGACGCTTTATACCCAGAGGTAATCAGTAGATGTCTTGTTCAACAAGTCGTACAGGTATAGTAGTATAAATTACAAGGTTATTGATGCTTTTAGCCCGTTTAGACAGCCTCTTGCCCCGGTCGCAGTCCAGAGTTTTATAACTTCTCCAATTCGGATGCAAGTTGGATGAACAATGTTCGTGTTGTCAGCCTCGGCCGCCTGCGTCTGGGGAATGACAAGCGGTAACACGCACTCGAAGGGTGACAGCAAGGCCCGAAGCGTGGTGCCGGGGCAGGTTAGCCGCGCACGGCGCGATGAAACTATGGGCTGTCTCGTGTACTGCTCCGATAAAGTGACTTTTTCGCCACCACTGGTGCTGGCCTTATATGAATCAGTTCGCTGAGGGAGGGCAGAATCAAAATTGAAAGAGAGCTCACCTCAATTTTCTCCAGCAAGCCCATTGTATTTGAATTAGACCGGAGCCGGTCTGTCTATGAAGCAAAGCTGTCGATAGACAGACCGGTCGATCGGAGTTTAAAATTGGTTAACGCGCGGAACTTCCATAAAAGGCTATTAGATAAGCAAATTTTTGGCGGAGCACGCCCGAGCCAAACAAACACAACATGACTGAAAAGAAATTCTAGCATTATGAATTCGTCAAATATAGCGCTCTTTAAAAGACACAGGACATTTTATACATAGACTCTATTATTATAGGTACTCATATATTGGAAATTTGTATTTCAATGCCCCAATTCACACTTGCTTATCTAATAGCCTTTTATGGTAACTCGCGTGTTACCTGATTTCAAACTCCGATCGACCAGCCTGTAGATCGAGACTCGTCTCTCATCTACAGGCTGGTTTCGAGCCTATATTTGAATCCAAGTCGAGGACGGACCCCTCTAGTCCGACCAGGGGAATGTACCAAATTGCAGGCTTTTCGCCCTGGGGAATTTTCTGGGCTGTTCAATTAGCAGAACGAATATTATGGGCAGCGCCGCACATGGTTCTTGGATTCACCCAAATTGAGTTTTGACGCGCTGGCAACATCGGGTCCTGCTGCGGCGGTGAAGTGGGAAATGAACATGTCAGGGCACGTCGAGCGTGTCGTGCGGTGGCACCGTGGGTGCCGTCGTCGACATCGAGAGGCATTTGGCGCGTCGGGAACACGTCGGGCTTGTCGCAGGAGATCATGGCGGTAGCAGGAAGAGCGGTTTTTTTCGCCGCTGATCTCATGTGTGTTTGCGCAACCGAGCTCAATCGAGAGAGACAGATACCCAAAATAGATATCTGCCTCTTTTGCCTGGATCTGCCGCACATAATTTGATCTGCCTCCGAATAAACTTATCTGCCTCACATCACTATCATCTGCCTCCCATCAATATTTATCTGGGACCGCCGTCTTGTATATCCTCCCGCTCGCCCGCTTGGGCGCATTGTCTGATGGCGCCTTGATGGCGCTCGGACTCGACCGAAATGGGCTACATGTTTACATTTGTTACTCTGCCATCACTTCCTTCCGTCCCTCATTGCGCTGCCCCTCCCAGGTCTCTGGTTCCTCCCCTTCGCTGCTCCTTCGCGAATTGCGCTCTTTCTGGACCTCTATTTAGCGTCGCTCACTTTCGTTCCCGCCTTCCCCCTTTGTAACCCGGAAACAGGCACTTTACCAGCCCCTACCTCCCAGCGATATCCACCATAAATCTTGGCCCGCAGGTGCGGGCGCCCTGTCTCTTGGACATGTCGCAGCTTACATTCAGAAATCTGCTGTCCCCGACATTCAGCACCCCAGCTGCTCTCGTTCGCTCGCCATTCCCGTTGCCGCCTTCGGGGAATATTCCTGCATAAATTTTGGGCTGCAGGTGCGGGCTCTCTGTATCTCTTTACCCAATGTAGCTGACCCTTAGGAATCCATTGTCCCCGGCTTTCAGCCCTCCAGCTGCTCTCGTTCGCTCGCCATTCCCGTTGCCGCCTTCGGGGAATATTCCTGCATAAATTTTGGGCTGCAGGTGCGGCTCTCTGTAACTCTTTACCCATTGCAGCTGACCCTTAGAAATCCATCGTCGCCGACTTTCAGCCCCCCACCTCGCTTCATTCGCCCGATTTTGCCGTTGCCGCCTCCGGTGTATATTCTTGCATAAAAGCTGGCTTGCAGGTGCGGGTGCCTTCTCTCTCGTCACCCTCTCCCAACATGACTCCTAGATACCTCTGCGATTTGGCTTTCGGCCCTCTGTCTCCCTCCGTCCGTTCGTTATATCGACGTTGCCGCCGCCGGGGATGATTCTGCTCAAAATCTGCCCAGAATATCCACGGCGTTTCCTACTCCATACCGCGACGTCATGGCCGACCCACGCTCATTCCTTTCCGTCTTCACGTCCTCTCGCCCTTCCTTGCGTCCGCTGTTCGTATTATATCCTCCACAGGGTCCGGCTTTGCCCTTTTTTGGCCAGTTAATGTATGATACTCTGCGGATACTCTATGCTATCTACAGGAATACATGAATTATTCGTCTTATTTTGAGTGTTGAGTTGCTAAAAAGCCAAGTCCGCCCAACTCTGAACCCATGTCGGAGATATCGGAATTATCGGCTCGTGCACGCAAGGGGGAATCGGGATTCGAAAAAAGGATATAGGATCGAAAAGTTTTTTTCGACCCTTCCTGGACCCCCCCCCCCCCCCCCCCCCCCCCCCTCCTTCCATAAAGGGAAGGAGCTTCCCACCCCTAGCGCCGGTCCGTTCTTTCCGGTCATGTGCGTCCTCACTGCCACCACCCAATTTGGCCACAAAATTCCAACAAAATTCACGATCTGTTTCCACATCGTCAAGGGCATCGTTCCAGTCCTGTTTAACCATTCTGTGGGTGCTATTGCATTAAATTTGACTTCATTTCAATCCCATATGGCCCACATTAGGTCTAGAAAATTAAACTGAGCACTCCTTAGGTTATCCCTAGCCTCTGTTCGAGCTCCCAACAGTGAAATTATGCCATTAGAACCTCCTAAAGGCTCAGAAAGGTATTTTAGAGGCTCTTTTCCTTCCCTGCTAACATATAGGTAGAAGTTTTTTTCGGCCCTCCCAGGACCCCCTACCCCCTGTCGGAAATTCGAATCCCGATTCCCCCTTGCGTGCACGGGTGGCGGTGACATACGTTACTTTGTCGAAATTCTTTCAAGTCCAAATTGATTGGGCGCTTAAATAGGCGCCGAAATCGACGCCACCTAGCTCTACCATGCTGCACCTTTAGCAAGTGCAGCATGGGGGAGCCGGTAGTGCGCCGGGAATCGCACCAATCCGAACACGAGGAGATCCCTCGTTCGATTGCCTCAGCCCTGCACTTTTTCCTTTTTTTTACAAATTTTTTCTCTCTGACACGCAAGTCCGACACTTGTTCTTGCCATTTCTATCCCAATTCTATCTTTGGGCATTTTTCTGCAGCATAGGAACATCATGGCATCAAAAGAATACTACGCATACAAAAATCCTACGAAATCCTATGAAGATCATATTGTACTCTACTATATGTTACCATACGTTGTAAGCCGTTGAGGACAAGCAACCCGAGAACGAACGCCTTAAGCACTGGTTGAGCAGCACCGCGAGAAGTGGGAACCATCAAGAGAGATCACACCTTGCGTCTGCGAGGCAATCAGAAAAAGATATCAGATTCCAAATCGGGAAACTCACTTTTTCTGACCCGGGGGCTTTGCAGACGATGGCGCAGCCGCCGCCTTTCTCTTCAACGCAGAGGCGTGCTCGAGCAGCGCCTTTTCGCTTGCATGAAGGCGGGCTGCGGACGCCTGGCCTACTCGTGGCGGTAACGTCCCGTCAGGATGGGCTCGTGGCTTCCTGGCGCCCAGGATCACCACTGTTCCCTCCTCCAACCCCGGCATCCAGCCCTTCGCCATCTGCGCTGCACGGGCCTTCTCCGTCTCTGCATTCTCCGCCGCCTTTGCCTCCGCCGCGGCCTGTCGGGCTCTGGTGCGGTTGTTATTAGTGATGGTGGAGATGGAGCTAGCCTCAGAGGCGTTGTCGTTCGTCACATTCGCCAGCGGCGGCGCCTGCTTTGCAGCCCTCCCGCGCTTCTTCTTGGGGACGTCCTTTGTCACCGTTTCTCGGTCATTTCTCGTTTCTCCCACGCTTTAATTAATATTCATAATTCGAGAAACGACTCGAGAAACGAGTCCAGAAACGACCTACTCTGACTGCCCCTATTATTGCCTATGAGAGCTCTTTGTTATTTTAATGAAACACAAAATCAGGAAAAAAACCAGTAGGGTACCTAGACTATAGTAGTAGCACGGTAGCCTACCCCTGTTCTGTAGCGACGAATAGCTGTAGTGTCAGCTATAGATCACCATAAAGTTTGCAGTAGTAACCCCTGTAATTAAAATAGTGCTTGTAGCTCCAGACTCATATAGCAAGCTATAGGGCCCTAGAGCTCGCATTTCACACTACACTCAAATTAAGGAGCATCTATATCATTGTTGGTGCCAAAAAAAAAAAAAAAAGCATTGTCCGATGATGGCACTCTGATGTTTCAGAGAGATTTGCCTCTCAACAAATTCAACCTGTAATGCAGATGAACGAGAACCACGGCAAATGTATTCAGCCATAACTGAAAGAAATGCCAGGCAGCGTGACATGCCAAAAATGCTTGAACAACCAATCACAAAATCCTTGATTAGGACCTCCGTTTCGTTCGTTCCTCCCGATCTCTAACTAAAGTAGTTCTAATATAAGTATGTTTATCTGTGTTGAGTAAGAGGAAAGGAGGAGATGGGGAGGAGGCAGTGGGTATGATCATCGATCTCGGGATTTACCTTTTGCTCCTCCAACTTTAGGGGGAGTTTATGATTACATTCGGAGGACCCCTGACCCACTGCCATCCTCATACCTGCTCAAGGATGGAGCATACTTTTATCTCTTGTGCGTCGATGTTTCAGAGTCCCCCCCCCCTACATTTTTTCCTCATGCCCATCTCCTGGGGCACTACACTCCTGCTTCATGTCCTGACTACCTGACACCGTCCGGATTTGAGTCCTTGGAGGCTGATTACCCTGATGCAACGGATGGCCTTCGACTACATGAAGTGACTGATTTCAAACGATTGTTCTTTGTGTACTTCAACAGTGCTTGCAGTGTATTGCAGGATTTCTTTGATGAATCTCTCACAGGGTGGGAGTGGGACTCGCCCAATCCCACTCCCGCCCATGGGACAGTGCCCGGATTGCCCTCATGGACCACGTGGACTGGCTCGCAGTCGGCTCTGAAGAAGTACACGAGGAGATAAAACATATTCACCGCGTTTTGGTTGTAGGTGCTTCGGTTTTCTCGAGATCTGTTGCGCCTCTACCGTGGTATACGGCAATTTTCGAGAACTTTAATTTCCAGGTGAAGGCGTTGAGTGTGAGGGGTGGTCAAAAAGTTGTGATTGGCCGAGTCAACATGTATGTGGGAAGACAGCATACATTAGATTTTTGAACTCCTACAGTGCCAGTCGGCACTTCTTTGCAACTCACGTGGGGCCTTCCCAATTGAGAATCTCGCCCCCAGAAGAAAACTTTGAGGTGAAACCCGATGAAAAGAACGCGAATGGCACCAAAATCCTGTGTGGGCCAGTTGATGGCCAGTGGCTGTGCAATGCCGACAAATCGGTCATTTTTTTTGGGCCGAAAAAGTGAAAACTTGTCCCACATCTTAGCCCTTTACAAGCTCAATACATACATTCAGACTGAGGTTGATTCCCATAGGTTTTGAGGCAACAAAAGGTTTTGCCCGACCTTTGAAAGTGTTACAAATTTGTGACTGTTGTATCAGTGGCTGGAGGCCACTGCTACCCGAGACAGGCATGGTCCTGTTTGGCAGTAGTGTCCGTACGTACACATCACGGCTTGTCCTTAGCCACCGCTATCCGTACGCCTGCGACCCCGTACGATCCGACCAGCCCACCCGGGCCAGTCCACTGTTTACACAAAAGCGTTCCGGCTAGATACGGCCCGAGATCGACCTGAACGTGTGGCGCAACCGCAGCACGAACTGCTGGTACCCCTTTTGACGGCTTTTAAGCACGTTTCATCGAGCACGGATGTCGCAGCGCCCACCACGACACGGACCACATGGGTTGGATCACCTGCCCAGGGGAGGGTTCATTCAATACCCCGCGCAATAATGAATCTTCAAACGTCTCTGCTGTGACCCTCGAAAGCTTGGCTGCTAAGTGCGCGGAGTCTGCGTCAGGAAATGGACAATCTTCCACCTGGAATCCATGCCCAAGCTTTCTGAGGCTCCATCGGGTCGCCGTGGACATGAACATGTATGTTTAGCTACATTACAGTAAAGGTCAACGAAAAAAAAAGAGTTGCTGTAGCATCACCCAGTAGGATGGTGTCGGAACGGTTCCGACACACTGGTGCAGCAGCAGATTCCCTTTCAGATTTTCTAACCCTTCATTGTGTATTATTGAGGTCTGCACAGTCAACGAAAAAAAAGAGGTGCTGTCAACGGGATGCAGGCGATCATCCGGTCCCTGTAAATATAATCAGTCAACCGTTCTTTGAGCGAACAAACGAGAGAAAGAAACACCCGTCGAGACCTTCATCGGGGTTAGCTACGCCCCTCAGGTCCGTCAGAAATGTGACGTCAATGGCCGGAAATTTAGTAGGAAATATGACTTGCCTTGTGTGTGGTCGCTGGATCCCTCGAGTCGCAGATTTTGCTTGGTAAGGTTTGTTACTCCCCGACAAAAGCAACGAGAGATTGAAAAAGGAAACAGTGTCATCGGGAACCTCATCAGGGTTAGCTACGTCCTTCAGGCCCACACACGGCGGCCAGGCCCGCATCATACGAGCCTACATGAATAAATTAACAGACAGAGAGAGAAAAATCACACCCTTGATCAAAAAATTGATTAAACGCGGCTTTCTACGACAAGAAAAGCAGAATGGATGGTGTTTTCTGTCAGGTCAGATCAAGGGATACCCCAGGGGAATTGTGGAGTAAGAGTTTGCCCAGAGCCACCTAATTTCTCAAGCGGTACACCCATTCCGGTTACTTTTGGTGATGACGAGTAGAAGTGGCCCATCAACTCCGCCGGTGACTCGCACGACGTGTCTAAAAAGCATAGCCTTTGCTTCCCACACTTCACTAGGCCCCCAGACACTACCTTGTGAGCCTGTCCGCGATAGAGTAAATCAACCCCTCAAAATGACCCCTTCCTCCGTCTGTTTTGTAGCGTAAAACTATCCCAGATGGCCGGAGGCCGTCATACATAGAGTAAATCACGCGGAGCGCGCGAAAAATATTTTGAGCCCCCGTGTCACCTGAGCCTGGATCTTCGCGCCCTCAAAAGCCCTCGAACGTAGCGCCAACAAAATCTGAGAGGTTGGGTGTGTGCAAGGGCTCGTCCGAAATAGATTAAAACAGCTAACAGTGGCAATCCATAACCTCCTCTCAGCACACGGCGAGGGACCGTGCTCTTGTCACCCTATTTATAAGATTACAAGTGGCTGCTCGGCCGCTTCGCAGCCTCGCATCCTCTTCCCTTGGGCGTAAATTTCAAATGGAAAGCTTCATGTTGAGCCAATATTGAGCATTGACTGCGCTGATCAATGCTGAAAATAAACCACTTCATGATCCAAGCCTATCTGAAGGAGAAGTGATGGAAGGTGATTGCATGGGGCTGGCAAGTTGCGGCATGCCTTCCCAATCAGACCGGAAGCTAAGGTGCCGGCCCTGCAGACTGTCGACATTGAGAGAATGGCCGAGCGGAGATCGCGGAGTCTGAAAAGGCTTCAGACGGACGGACAGGCTTAATTTTATAAAGAGGGAGACTATAATGATCATCTCAAACCAAATCAGCCAACTGTCAAAGCGAAAATCTCTCTCTTTATCTCTCTTTTTATAAAATTACAAAGAGCTCGAAGTGCGGATTTTGCACTGCGTTAATTGGAGCATCTGCCGAGCCTCAACCCAGAGAAAGACAAATTTGGGGTTGAGCTTATTTGACAGATTGGCGCAGTCGGCGCAGCCAAGACGCCGTAGTCATCGGCTACAGCTTCACGCATAGTTCCACGCTCCACATCGACAACGAGTCCGCTCTGTCCGTCGCGAAGGACCCGGAACACCATGGCCGCATGAAGCATCTCGATCTGCAGTTCTATTGGCTTCGAGATGAGGTCGCACGCGGGCGAATATCGGTTGTGCACCTACGGACAGATAAAATGCCAGCGGATATCCTCACCAAATCAATGGGACGTGCAAAAGTTGAAACGATGGTTCAGCTGCTTGGTCTCAGCCCGTAGATGCGTCGTGTCATGGGGGTGTGTTGGAATAGGTGACGTAACGCGTCGGTATGTTAGTTTAGGTACCGGACCGTACATGTATATAGAAAGGGATGGACCCAAGGGATCTTCACCCTTGCCTAACTCCGTCCCAGTCCCTTGAGAGCTTGATATCACTGCGTTACCTCGGTTATTCCAACATACCTACTAGTGGTGCGAATTTAGGAGTTTGTGGGAGAGCCGGTGGTTGGAACTTTTTGAACCAAGCACAATTTATATTCGAACTCACCTCAACCGTCGGTGATTCTACAATGAAGCTAGACACATCACCAAACATCATCAACGAGCAACGGGGCGTTGGGTCGTTGACGAATGGGGGAAGTCGTGGTTTATGTCCATCCACGGACATGATTGAGATACAAGTTTTTCTTTCTTTTTCTGTGAGAAGGTAGTCCACAACGGTCGGTGTACTTTATTTCAGATGATGATCACTAGTCATGGCCTCCCCGCAATGTGCGGCGATGCAAGTCCAATACATCCCCACTTTGAATGACTGATTTCCGCGCCAATTTAATTCCAATGTCGGGGTATGCGAACATATAACACACCAAGAAAGTCTTTTTAGAGCACAGAAGCTCACTCCCACTCGCTGAATCTGACTTGTGCTAACTTGCGGGAGGGACGGTGGTTCGAGCCTACCCGAGGGCATGACATTGGCTTGTACGGCTTTTTCCTTGCTGCCGGGGCTCATTCTCGGTTCAATCCCATGCCAAAGATTTTTGCCTGGTGTTGGTGTGAAAGGGAGGAGAAGAGGAAAGAATGACAGGCACGAGCACGAGGAAAAGGCCAAGACTGCATCGCTATTCTCATGTCAGAGCATCGTCGATGCCCGGAGTCGGATAGTCAAGGGAAAATCCTTGCCTACATGCGGTCGAATTAAAAGCAAGGAAGGATCCGCCTTGAAAGGGAAAAAGCACTGACGATCAAAGGGCAAAAGCATGATCAATTTCAGTTACCCAATTTCATGACAGCAGCTATGAGATAGCATAGCTCCATTATCTGGATGATACATATGGGATGTGGGACATGTTCGACAGCGGCATAGTGATACCAAAGAGAGTGGGGATGTCTACGTGAAGGCCAGAATACCGGGGCCAGAGCGCCGGAACGGGGCGATTGCAGGAGTCAATACAAGGAACCGGATACACAGCAGAGAGCAGGGAAAAGGGGCAGATGTAGGTGGCACAGAGGCGGGATGGCAGCATTTGCGGAACGGAGAAGACATGCTCGCGTTGAGGTACGGAGTAGTTTGACGCGAAATAGGAAGTTGAATTAGATGCTGAGGGACAGTTCCAAGACATGAACGATGAAACCAGCGACATGAAGGATCCGAATCATCGAAGACACATTGGCGTTGCAGCAGTGGCGCAGAGCAGTGTCATGAGGGTGGATGCACGCAGGTGGGCGCATACGAAAGAGGTAAATTCGGCCAATGGGTCATCGAATGAGCAAGACAAGGTTAGAGAAGGAAAACAGGAGACGCACCTAGAGGAAACTTACAGCGGCAACAGGCACAGCCCGCGCCGCTAGCTGTGAGCGTGAGGCAGACTTCCCACGCAATTAATATCAGCAACACATCAGAACCTCTTTCGTCCGCCTGAGAGGCCAGAGGGTGAATGTTACTCTGTCGCGCGAGGGGCACGGGCAGCGCAGCCGCGATACTGTACCATGGTAGGTGGACTTGCCAGCGCTGGGGGACGTGAGTCACTCGACGTCATTCAGAGTATCAGATTGCGGCTCGAGGATTCGATGACGGAAGTTCTAGGGTGCTAAATTGAGTAGGGAGGTAGAGCTGGTGGTTGGTCGAGATGAGAGATCGAAAGCAAGAGGCAGTGCTCGGCCCTTCATCGTAATTTGCCCAGGAAATTCGAGATAAACTCTCAGAATGAGTTCCCAGCCATTATATAGTGATCTTAAATCCTAACTGTATCCTTTATACCACTCAATGGACACCAGAAACCTCAAAAGACATGGTTTTGGTTACCTTCGGCAAAGTCCGGGGCATCAAACGTGACTTTCACGCGCACAATGACGCAATGTGGCGGTGCCAAGGTGTATCATATGAATTCAAGTCTGCCTGGTGTTTGGTTTTCCAATAGTTGTGTTTGGTTTTGGAATAGAATGCCCGTGTTTGGCTTTGGAATAGTTGTGTTTGGTTTTGAAATAAAGTGCCCCATGTTTGGTTTTCTAATAGATGGGTTTGGTTTTGAAATAGAGTGCCCCGTGTTTGGTTTTCCAATAGATGTGTTTGGTTTTGGAATAGAATAGCTGTGAGAATGCCTGTGTTTGGCTTTGGAATAGGTGTGTTTGGTTTTGAAATGAAGTACCTCGTGTTTGGTTTTCCAATAGATGTGTTTGGTTTTGAAATAGAGTGCCCAGTGTTTGGTTTTCCTATAGCTGCGTTTGGTTTTGGAATAGAATGGCTGTGTTTGGCTTTGGAAGCGCGACAATTTTGGCATGGGATTTGAACCGCACGCATAGCACTGAGTTTGATGATAGATCAATCCATCAGTTATCCGTGGGAATTTATACACCATTATAGTGTGGATATGGCTGCAAGACAACTATTTGAGGAACGAAGACAATAAACCAGATTATACTCACTGAGTGGCAGATCGCAACTCATATTGCCGGTCAAGGCGAGCCTGTTTTATTTTGCATTGGGTTTTGATTTTTTTTGTGAGCCTGGCCTTTCGCCATTGCCGACTATCTGTGAGATCAATGTCAACACAAAAGGCAAAGGCAAGATATGCTCTTGCCTGAGTGCCCTTAGCTGAGTTTTCGATGAGGTGAGACAAGGGAGACGAGTGAGAGGATGAGGCGACAAAAAACAGAGACTGAGTGAGAGGAGGTGACGCCGGTGAGCTACTGGTGCACAAGGAAGGGAAGGGGAGAGAAGAGGTGCTGCGGTAGGTAGGTCAAATGAAAGGTGCGCCATAGAGTACTGCAAGCTAGTCCGATGACGACGACGCCAAGTTTTTTTAGTTCACTCCATTTGGAGTGAACAAGAGAAAGTCCGAATCGCGCAATCTTGAAAGTTCCAGAATAGCATTGAGCATATGCTTACTGCCCGGTGGAGAAAAAAAAAACAACCTGTAACTGTACGTAAGTCATTTAAAAAGACCGAGTGAGGCGAGAACTCACTGACAAACTGACTAACGAGTCTGTCTCAATGTTTTTGCTAAGCTGAAACACTCAAATCTTTCCCGACTGGTAGCCGGAAAAAATGTGAAAAATGCCACGAGATGATATATGGAATTTTCAGAGGCTGAAAGCTGAAATGTTGAATTTTTTTCTGTTGTTCACACTGGATGTGCGACCCTCGGTAATTTGCTTGCTTTAGTGGCTTTAGTGCCATAGTAATAGTAACGGTCTGACTCTGTATCTAAGACACTCAATAATACTATACTATACTATTCGTCCAGGCCCAAGCACACCTATTCGAGTGACTCAAGTGAGCGCACTGGTGGAAATGAGGCTGAAATACGAGTCAAAGACCTCCCCCCCAAAAAAAGAGGAAGAAGGCCGTAATACTTACCTCTGGACAATAACATCGATCAGGCGGGCGTCCCACTTCTCCACACCAATGACCGGGTTTCGTTTTCCGTGACGTACAACCAAGATGTTTCCGTACCAGGGAACGCCATGACAAGTGGGTTGTAAACATTTGCCGGATTAATTGTTATATGAAAACTCGGAAGCCCACGGTCAATCATTAGTCCTCGAATCTGATTTCTCATGACCAATTTTGACTGCATTGATCCTCATACAGTAACCATATGAAGTTTGCTTAAGCAATGGCAGTCTCAACGCATAATCGTACTCAACCACTGATTTGATTAAACTGTGAACTGCCTCCTCCCCCTTCCACCAAAGGTACATTTTACCGACATTTCCAATCCCCTCATATACATATGATGATTAAGTATCGATCGTTCAGATTAATCCGGACCTTTGATCTGTTTGAACACGGTTGAATCTGCAGTCCGGGCATGTCAGACACCGCTAGAGTACAAGCACTGCACCACCGATTGAAGTGAATTGAATGTTTGAGGTACCTGGATTGAACACGACATTAATAAGGGCTGAACAAATCCCGTTCAAATTAATCCAGACCTTTGATCTGCTTGAACAGTGTTAATCTGTGCTCCGGGTATGTCAGACGCTGATAGAAAAGCGGCTCAACACTCACTGCGCATAAGAACCATTGTTTGAGATACGCAGAATTGCACACAACATTAGTGAGGGCTGAACAAATCCCGTTCAGATTAATCCAGACCTTTGATCTGTTTGAACACAGTTAAATCTGTGGTCCGGGTATGTCAGACTCTAATAGTCAGCACTCACTTTATACTAGAACTCTAGTCACCGATTAAAATTGTTCGAGGTACCTGGATTGAACATGGCATTAATGAGGGCTGAAAAAATCAAGGTTGCGATTGAACAGACCAAGATGTGTTCAAACCACCATTTCACTCTGTGATCCATGCAGGTAGGATGTTCGGATCTGGAACTCAAGACTCACTGTAACCAAAGCCGCAGTTATTCACTGAAGATCTAGCGCGTGAGAAACAATTCTGAAGTCCCTAGATTGAACAGAACATCAATAATGGCCGAACAAATCCAGGTACGGTTGAACAAACCGATATCTGTTCAAACCACCATTGTGCACGACAACAGAGTGAGTACAAAGTATATCTACAAGACGAAAAAATTCAAGGGAATCAAACACTGATGGAAAAGGCAGCTCCCAGTCACTGTCTTCCACTTCATTTCCATCCGAATCAACGGAAACCAATCCGCGCCATCTGTGGAAAGTGGTAATTAGCACTTGGGATAGATTAATCGCACTAAAATGAGCTGACTTGGCTTTCCTCTTCATTGGCTTGGTAGCACCACCCGTAGTGGCCGCTAATTTTTTGCTGGAACATGAATCACACAATTCTCCTGGTGACTTCAGCTATTTGAATGTGGCGCTGAGCTGTATAATTCTTCCCTGAATTCCGGCAAAAAATTGAAGTCGGATGAGTTCGTTTCTCTTGGCATATAGACACAAATTTGCGAAAATATCTCATATTGGGTGATCTAGAATTTTGGTCTGTTTTGGGGATGAATCCACTCCAGCATGGTCAGAACCTATGCAGCCAGCCTGATTTTTTGCAATGGAGGACTTGTATACATTCTTAAGGATGTCATAGAGTCGAAATTTCATATCATTCAACCCGTAGTGCTTGTGATCACTTCGGACAATGGGCAATACAAGTTGATTGAGAAATATTGTGAGAATTGAATCCACCCTGCAATTCTGGCTCTATCACATCCTTTTAAATCCATGTTAAATCAATAACCCTGAGAGGGGGGAAAAATACATTACAAGATTGATCTGGAAAAAAAGATTTAATTTTCCCAGATTACAGCTGTTTGCGGAACTTAGGGCGCGGCCCGCCTTTTTTTTTTTTTTTTTTTTCAATGAATTTGCGTCGGCTGGCTCTCCTGGGGTCGATTCTCAACCGTTTTCCTTGACAATATGCTCATTATGTTGGCATTGAAAACCCGGAGGGCATGACCTCCTCGAATTTTCTGATGGGCAATCAAATTGCTTGACTGGGAAAATATCCGTGGTTTTGAGCAGGACGGCTGTAACATTTACCGGGATTTCCAATGTGACCCATGCATCAAATACCAGTATATCCACCTTCAATGGGCATGTCCACCTGCAAAGCTCCTAAGGGTAGATAAGACTGTTTTTGCTGTGCACAATACCAGTCCACCTTTAATGGGCATGTCCACCCGCAAGGCTCCTGAGGTAGACTCGTCACCAGTCTGCCAATGACGGCAAAACTTAGTGCAAGCACTGTGCCGTAGGCAGACTGGTAGTTCTCGTCAGATGTCAATGCTGTGCGCGTGGAGTTTGAAATTTTGGGTGGTGCCGATCGTCGGCATCATTGTGGCTGTGCATCGCCCTATAAATGAGATTTTTCGTGCTCGCGCACAGCAGCATTTGAAAAAAATCTAAAGAGGCAGTTTTCAAGATATCCGGATTCTAAAGACCCCTTACCTTTTGAGTTTTGAGAAATGACTGAAATTGAGCTCGGAACAGCAGAGAAGGAAAATTTTCAAACTCCGCGCGCAGCCCTTGCACAGCATCCGAGAACTACCAGTCTGCCTACGGCAACGTGCTTGCACGAAGATTTTGCCGTCTCTGGGCAGACTGGTGACGAGTCTACTCCTGAGGGTAGACAAGACTGTTTTTGCTGTGCACGATTCCTGTCCACCCGCAAAGCTCCTAAGGGTAGACATGACTGTTATTGCTGTGCACAATACCTGTCCACCTTTAATGGGTATGTCCACCCACAAATCCTAAGGGTAGACACAATTGTTTTTGCTGTGCACAATACCTGTCCACCTTTAATGGGCATGTCCACCCGCAAGGCTCCCGAGGGTAGACAAGACTGCCTTGGATGGTGTCTACGCCCTCAGAAAGAGCGGACGTACTCTTTATGGTTTTGGAGATTAATTCACTTACCTGTAACTTGCACTTGAGCCGCAGGGGGTTAAATTTTCCATGACTTGCCCTGAGCACTCATTCCATGGTAAGGACCCTAATTTGAGCGAGAAATCCGTACCCATTCCGCTTTTGAACGAGGAAAAAGCAAAATGGGTTTGTGGAGTCAGAACTGCATGCCCAAATACAGAAATATTACACCACTTGAGCCGCCTGCGGTTAAATTTTCCATGGCTCTTCCTGAGCACTCATTCCATGCCAAGGAACCTAACTCGAACAAGAAATCCGTACCCATTCCACTTTTGAATGAGAAAAAGCAAAATGGCCTTGTGGAGTCAGAACTGCCTGCCCAGATGCGAAAAATATTACAACAGTTGAGCCGCCGGTGGTTAAATTTTCCATGGCTCTTCCTCAGCACTCATTAGGGGTGGAAAAAAATATTATAAAGGATGTAAACATCGGCTGCCACTTCACGAGATATCCTCAAATGTGTCCGCCATCCGTGTCACCTCAGAAGGGGTTCTGTGTGGATTAATGTAAAATATGTATTTTGCCCTGTAATTTACATGTAAAATTGGGCGGATGTAATTTCCATTGACCAATTTTAGCCAGCACTAACTGGTGTACCGAATTTGATTTTTCCGCAGCCACATTTTCAGCCGCGTGACCCCATTGCCCGCACCGCAATCCATTACATTTTCAAATGCGTGACGTGTTTTCAAAGTCCCCTCAGTATCCAGTATTCAGTAAGGTAGGCGAGGAGCCCTGATTATCCCTTGGTAGGTCGGATCCCTGGTGCGGGTAAAATTCCGGATTTTGAGCCCTGAGGTCAGAGTAAAGTTCGGGTAAAATCGAGGGATGAGCAAAATATATCGGAGCACGATTTTGGAAAAAGTCAGAGTTCGAATGAAGCTGTGCTCGAGCCCAAAATAGCCCAAAAATTGGGTTCGGCGAGGCCCTCGGCATATGCGGAGATGGGAAGAAGAAGACACAATCGTGATGTTGTTACACGCGTTTAAACGCGTCACACGCGTCTCGGCAAAATATCCAATGTGCGTCCATTCTGGGTCTGCCGTACGTAAGCTAAGGCTCCAACTGTTTTCGTTTCGTAAAGGTTTAAACCAATAAAACGGTTCATATTTTCATTTAGTTTACGGGGGGTTAAACAAATTAAAACTAAACAGTTAAACCTTTTTTATTTATTTTTGAGCTACATCACCGTGCGCAGGGCGCGGCGCGTTTTTTCTGTTTTTGGCAAGTTCTCGTGAGAATGGCTGACATGAGCTCAATTCTCAACCATTTGCCTCGGAAATGGGCTCATCAGATCCGCATTGAAAATGCGGAGGGCTTGGCATCTTTGATTTGTGTTGCAGTACCAGTACCACAAAATGATTTGCTGGGTCAAAATTCGGTGTTTTCGGTTGTCTGCGAGCAGAAAGCGTCGCAGATTGACGTAGATTTTTGATACGATGCACTTCAGAGCATTCTGGAGGGCTGAAAATACCGGGATAGTCAATGGGACCTGTGGTTCTATTGCATCATACACTACGCTACGGAGAATATCAAACCAATACCCTTACCAGCTATGAATTTAATTTATGAGACATATTGACTATCCCGGTATTTTCAGCCCTCCAGAATACTCTGAAGTGCATCGTATCAAAAATCTACGTCAATCTGGGGGGTATTGCTACTGTGCGGTGCTTTGTGCTCGCAGACAACCGAAAACACCGAATTTTGACCCAGCAAATCATTTTGTGGTGCTGCAACACAGATCAAAGATGCCAAGCTCTCCGCATTTTCAATGCGGCTCTGATGAGCCTATTTCCGAGGCAAACGGTTGAGAATTAAGCTCATGCAGCTATTCTCGTGAAAACTTGCCAAAAACAGAAAAAAACACGCCGCGCCCTAAGTTCCGAAAAGGGCTGTAAACAATTTTTTGATTAAAGGGGTGTTTTCGGTCTCCCTTGATTTATTCGTGGAGGCGCATAGGAAGTCCTTCGACCCCTCAAATTAGAGAGGTTGTGCAAAGCCGCATGCGGAAATACCCTCATTCGCACTTGCACATTACCAAGATTGTGAAATAGCATGCCCTACACGACTGGAGCGAAAACAAAAAAGCCGTATGAAAAGACCTTGTGCGCCGTGCGGCTTTCGTGCGGCTTTGCACAACCTGTCTATTTTATGTGTGTACAAGGGACTGGTCGGCCGCTTCGCGGCCTCCCATTCCCTTATTTTTTTGCAACTGAATAAACTGGTGTGTGATTGGGAGCAAGACAACATTCAAATTATCTCGCACTTCGTTGAATTGAACAGAGTTGAGTTGATACTTGATTCCCTTCACTCCACCGCTGATGAAATCTGTTTTCGAAATTCTGTTTTATTGTATGCACTGTTTTCGCTTACTTGTTCGCCGCGGCAACCTTTGTTGCGGGGTGGTGGGAGCCATCTGTCAATATTAGCGCCAGGTTAGAAGGATGACGTCGATGCCGCAAATGCCGAAGAATTGCTTGGTGTTGTGCCGGCGGGAAAGAGTGCTCCGAACCTGGGCGGCCAGTTGCCGCGGTGATACGGCATCAGCGGACATGAGCGGAGTTTAAAAAGGCTTCAGACGGACAGAATGCTTAATTTTATAAAGAGGATGATTCTACCATGTCTAAAGCTATTTATGAGGCCTGAAAACCGCGAGGAATACCATGAGGACAATCACCATCATTATTTTCAAAATTAAATGCTGTACTTAGACTCAGTACGAGCAAAAGTACGAGGCCCTCTACCTCAAGCTCAAGTGTCATAGTTAATGCCAGAATCATTGTGGATCAGGAATATGTCCAGAGCAATGGGCAAGATTTCGATTATATGCCCGTAAAACCGAAATTCCGGTTACTTTCCGACATAGCAAGTATGGATACACAGATAAGTAAATACATTGAAGGTTGACGACGAGCAGGTTCAATGAATAAAGATCAGGCTTGTCAGCAAAACTGGCGGCCGTAAAAGTGAACCAGTATGGGTGAACCCAGCCTTTCTTTCCAATGAAATAATGATCCCCCAGGTAGCGTAGCACAGGCACACTGCCAGTTCTGATTCTATGTACATTACATCCAAGAAGCATAGAAACCATGACCTACGCGGAGCTGATGTTTCTATTCTTGTGGCGCTCATAAATCGGCGCAGTGTCCGCCTTCCACCCGGCGAGATAGGCGGCTGCCACGCTATCTCGTCCCATTGCTTGCTCCCAGAGGGGTGTCTCGTGCACGACCTTCTCAACCAACTCTACTGCACTGCTCGCGGAGTACATGGGGTTACGAACGAGGTCTTTGCAGAACTCAAGACCTTCCCGTGCCAAGGGCCAATGCGCGGCATGCGCAAACGAGACACATGTGTGCGACGAGCCCGCGAAAGCGATAACTGCGTGACTGCAAAAAGGGAGGGACGATAAATGCACAAGGTTCAGCGACGTGCATGACTTCCAACCCCTCCAATGCGTCCAGAGCCTCCACGAGGCGGGAGGGATGGCCGATCCACGGCTGCGGGTGTTGAAGTCCCCACCAGTCAAGATTTCTGGCCGTAGCTGGCCAGAACAACCAAAGCTTTTCGCCGTCGCAATGAACGATGGCCTGCGCGAGACCCGCAAAGTCAGTGTGCATGTCGCTGAACCAGCCTGGAGGAGTTCGCACAGACGCCGCCCAGGGCTCCTTCCCCCTGCGGTCGAGATACTGTGCGCGCTCGCGGTTAGACTTCGTGCTTCTTTTGCCAGTGCTCGGTGACTCCGGCGGGAACACTTTGGCCAGTTCCTCGGGAGTATATTGCCAATGATAGTCCCCGAAAGCGAACTTGTGGCCCAGCCGGCCAACAACAGCAGGCCAGTCCAAGCGGCAGCGCAGGATTCCTTTGTCGGTCGCTGCAATGTTCGACATGGAAACAATTCTTTGGCCGGCGAGCCATGGCTGGGTGAGATAGCTTTTAAAAAGCATGTCGAGCACGGCAGACACCGTGTCCATTGGCGTACTGTCTTGCGCGCAAAGATCATGGCAGTCGATAAGGTCCTGGTCCATCGCGAGCAGGTCTTCGACGACGAAGGAGCCGGTGGGGAACTCCTCGCAGTCGGGGACGGGAAACGTCGGATGATGAACTAGCGCTGACGGCCAGTGGGCAAGACGATGTAAGACCGCGACGGCTTTTTCGGACACCATGCTGTAGTACGACAGCGAAGGCTCCTGCCATCGCTTCGCAAGCGACAGCAAAAAGGCATTTTCGGGCAACACAAATAGTTCGGGTTCTCCGTAGCAAATCAGTTGAGGTAGAACCGTGGTGACAGGATTGAGCTCACCGGCAGCCACGGAACTTGCCCCACGAACTCTGAGAGTCCGGTGCCGGCGAGTTTTCGGTTCCGGATCTTGCGACGAATTCTCTGTGGGGATGACCTCTCAGCGACACGGCGTGTTGCGAAAGACCGACTCTCACCTTGTCGTTTACGCTTAGCTCTGTGCTCCGTGACGGTGCGCCGGTTGACCCATCGGCAGTCGGGCCCCACCCGAACTTCTGTGTTTGTGGGATAGCAAAAATTTTCTGCGACACGAACCCAAGAAAACGCCGAGTTGTACATGTACCACTCAATTTCGGATATCCGCGCTAGAGCACCTACTTCGACAGTGCTGGTGCATTCAGGAAGCGCGCCCGAATACCGAACATAAGGGTGCCGCTTCCCTTGAAATATGAACGACGTTACTGAAAGGAGCTCAGTGAAGCTTGGTACCGCGGCCTTATTAAGGTTTGAATCAGGTAAAGAATGAGAACCGACTCGAACACTATAAGTGACGAGGGCTTGCTCCTAGCTACAAGAATTGTACTCACCACCTTGTTGAACATGCAGAAGATGTAAATTGACTATTTAACCTGCAGCAATTGGGACACATGTACATATTTTCATCCGGACCTCACAAGTTCCCACCGGAAAATATTGAACAAGAGGATATGCAATTCAATAACTATGAATGGACATCGAGTCGATTGAGCAATATCCACGGTTGGAATACATTTGAGGTAAGTAAGCTTTCGCAGACCTCAGATGGAGTCTGAATCACTCAAGGGTCATAGCTGCTCAACATGTCGCAGACTTAACAATTACGTGTCCGTGTTACCCCCATCGTTCAGTGTATGTGTACCATATGTTGCATTGCTACAACCGCTTACTTAGTCTACTTGTAATGCTATATTATTTAATGATTGGCTAACCGCTTTGCCTTTGCCGTGGGATCGACTCCCCGTCAAAGCTTGCCCTTTTAGTCTGTTTTTGAGTCACCGTTGAACGGTGATTAATTGCAGCTCAGGTAAATCAGTAGTTAAACCGTGTTTAGCGTTGAGACGTCAAATTTTTAAACAAACTTTATAGGGTTACTGGTCTCGACGTCGTCCCAGAGTGCCTTCGGTGACATTCAGTCAAGTACAAAAGCGGAAAGGAAGCAAATCGACAGCTCACCGGAGTTCAGTTCAAAGGGAAAGGTATCCGATATCCAAGTCGATATGAACAAATGAAAGTAGGGGAGAAACGGAACGTACCGAGTCAAGCAATCATGAAATTAGATAAACGTCGCTATCAAAGATAGCTTGACAGGCGCTCAAAAAACATACAACTTACTTGCCTCGGTGAAATAACCCGTAATATTAGCGAACGAGAATAGGTGTGTTAATGATGTTCGAGCTTGTAGAATATGACTACGTACCGTCAGTGGGTTCGGCAGGAGCGTCCATGGGGCTGAAACTGACCCCGATGCGGATTCAGAAACATTATAACGAGGCCGAGTTCACCTGCATGAAAGTGAGCGACTCGAAGATACGAGAAGGTCGCGATCCGCGCCTGTGAAATAGGATCAGGTTTTCAGGCTCACTGGTACTGTTTATGTATGAATACGCTAGCAGTTCTGCGAAAGAAGGTTCGGTCAAAACAATGGACGCGTGGGGATGCCGGGGACAAGGGATCCCGGAATTCCATCGGGTGCATCCTAACGGAGATCCCAATTCAGGTCAGACATCATACAATATATGATATTCACATACCTGCCGTGTTTAAGGCCACCCGTGGGCGAGCACCGTTTTTCCTTGTGGCAGACCTCTTGATGGACGCGTGGGGATGCTGGGGACAAGGGATCCCGGAATTCCATCGGGTGCATCCTGAGGTGATCCGGATGGTATCAAAACCCGAGATCGCTCGTTCTTCCGCGCCATCCTCCACCATGACTACGAGAACAACAGACACGTTATGCGGCTCCGTCAAGTTTCTTTCATGTCCAAAAACTTAAGGGTACCGCTTACCACCTTGTTTGACTATTCCGACGGCAGCTGTAGCATAAGTTGTATCTCGATCTCTGATGCGAACATACTTGCCCAGGATCTAGGGCCTCGGTGGGTTGACTGCGTGTCTCGTGCATCAGTTGGCGTCGGCGGGATATGGTTTCACCCGATGATTGTTGGCGATGGAGGTCAGAATCGATGCCGCAACGTCCCCTCCGATTCAACCGCACATCACAAAACCCTAATGAGCTGCATGGTCTCGTGGAGGAAATACCACCAGGGACAACTGTATCCGAAATCAAGGAAAGTTTTTCTGCCGTACTAAACAAGATTGCCCTCGTCGATGGCACCCGCGGAAAAGAGATTCACTAGCGGATTCGTGTTGTGCAATGGACCATTACCTACTGTAACAGACTTATCGAGAGCGTGGATAGTGTAGCTGGCAAATATTGAGTCCAAGAGCAAGACAATCACCATCAGCGTGTTCAACTTCCGAAGAAGGTCCACAGCTAACAGATGATCTCTTCCTCCCAGAGCAAGAACTGATTCCGAAACGTTTCAAACAGCAGCACAGCACGACAGTATCCTAGATCAAGAACCATGATAAAAATTCCAGTGAAACACAGTGCACGGCAGGCCGGAAGGGTTATACAGTACAGAAGCAAGGGCAGTTAGATGAGGCGTCGATGAAGCGCAAAACATGACGCAATGGAGCGCAAACATCGCAGGCAACCCGAACACCGAGAGGAGTAAAACGACGGCAAGCATCCCGAACGATCCGACGGTGACAGCGGTCGAGTGTTCAGTGATGTCACATTGAGATACACATATTAATTCACAACCGGAACTGCGGAACATTAATTAACTAACTGCGACCATGCACAGAGTTGTGACCGCGATGGCTTTTACTCCCACGATAAGAGGCTGACGGTTGGGAGTCCCGTTTAGTGGGGGGTTTGGGCTCATTAGAGCCATCTGAATTCATCTCCTCCATTCCCACCATGCGTGCACCCGTGCCCCACGCCTTCAGTAAGGATTGGACATCGACCGCTGACTTCAGAGTCACGCGGAGGTGATAGGGAAAGACGGGGTCGAGAGTGTGATTGCCAGACCGGGGGCTGGTTGGTTGGGTCAGCTGTCAGGCCTTGAAAAATTTTCTGGGAGCCATAGATTTTATGGCTCTCAGGGCCTCAGGGCAGGCCAGAAATGCATTTAATCTGTTTCTTGCCTTTTCCTGCATCTAAAACCTCATTTCCAGCCATTTTGATAGGTTTCAACCGTGTTTTCAACGGTCGATCCTAATTTGGGAGGATGTTGTGGCTCTGTTTGGTCATGAACCAAATTAGATATCTTGCCAGTTGAAACATTGTGGAAGGAATGTCGACCAGGCCTTGTGAGCCATTTCCAATGGGTTCTGGACTCAAGAATATGCTTTTGAGAAGGAGTAATCACAACCACGTGATAATTCACCTTATTTGGACGTCACGTGGTTGGGTGGGTCGCTGGGAGGGTCTTATTTTCAAAAACCGGGTCCGGTTCCATTATTCACAGATCGGTTACCCCTTGGCCCATAGACACATTCACTGAACTGTTTTGAATTTCTTTTAAAGAAGTTGGTCCATGTGAGTCTACCTCTGGCTACCTTGGTCTACTCTCTGTCTATGTCGGCCAACTCAGGTAGACAGACGTAACTGAGGTAGACGTACCACGTCCAGGTGGTGTAGCCATAGGTAGCCACATGTAGCCAGACTGCCTTGTCTAGGGCTCTGTCTATGCACATAGCCAGACCCTCTGTCCATTAGGGGTCGGAACACAGTGATTTGTTCCAAGTTCTCAATGGCTGCGTGACTTGTTCGACAAGTTCATGAAGCTTCACGCACATGATTTCGACCAAGCCCTGTCTATGTTTCTGTGCCATAGATCACAGCTTCAAGGTGAACTGATTCAATTTTTTTGTGTCTATCACGTCTAATTTTTCAATAGCCTGCAAAACACATTGCGAAGGTTAACGGCGAGCAAGTATTTATCGCTCTGCTCACCGTAACCAAGGAAAAGGGTGAAATTCGCGTCTGCAACATTGTTGCAACCAAGTCATATTCTCAATTTGAGCCTGCACTCAACCGACATTGATCCCCTGCGGCCTCGCGTCTCTCTCCGGCCCTGCTATTTTTCAGCCTTGCAACTTCGTTCCGTCACACTTAGGTCCGCTCGCCAATCCCCGCGAGACCGTTGACGATGCCCGTAGGCAGATGGATCCCTGGGCGGCTGCCCCCACAGTAACCCTACAAAGTTTGTTTAAACAAATTCAAGTCCACTGTCTCAAAAAATCAGACCGCTTGAACATGCCCTGATCCCTGGAGGCCACATTCAACCCCAAAATGGTCCAAAATCACAGATCATCCAATATGGAATATTTTCATCACTTTCTTTCTATTAATAATTTCGTATGAATTAGCCCAGTAAAACTAGCTAGGTTTCATGTAAATCCATTAAGGACTCATTGAGTTATGGGGAATTCTTTGGAAATGTCCCAAAACAGTAAATTTCTCATCCGTGCCTTCGGTACCGCCCACTGCTGTAACATGCCTTTAATCGAGTTTAGAACTTGTTTTACAGTAGTCTAATACCGCTACGACACGATTCATTTTTTTTCCCTCGCTCCTCCTGACGTCGGCGCCGGGCGCTGTTCGCAAAACACGGGAATGGAGCCACCCTGAGTCACTCTTAGCCAGCGGCCCCTCACACAGCTGGTTTCCCTCGCTCCTCCTGACGTCGACGCCGGGCGCCATTCGCAAAACACGGGAATGGAGCTGCCCTGAGTCACTCCTGGCTAGCGTCCCCTCACACAGCCGGTTTCCCTCCCCCCTCCTGATGCGGGGCGCCGTTCGCAAAACACGGGAACGGAGCCGCCCTGAGTCACTCCTGGCCAGTGTCTCTTCGCTATAAAAGAAAAGAGGACCGGGTTCTCAGGAGAACTCAACGCTCCTCGCCTTAGCAGCACCCTCGCGCTCATCCGTTTTTCTGGGACCCACGCCATTGACTCTGAGGTGCCGTAGAAGGTCGATGCTGCCAATAGTGTCGTTCAAAGTCACCATTTTCATCTCATTTTTGTCTCATTTTTGTCTCATTTTTGTCTCATTTTTGTTTTCATTTTCCAAAGAGGAAGACAAGAAGGAAGCCCAAAAATGAGCATTTTTTGTGAAAATGGGCCCGCAAGGTCATTTTCGCCAAATTTCTCCTACTTGAATTTCCTTCTCAATGACTATTGCTCTTCACCCCGATATTTTTTCACAAAGTTGTAGCATTTCTCTACCTATAATGACCTATAGAACTAACTCCTTGGCCTTTTGAACCCTAGAAAACATTTGCAACGTTTTTGTCCTCCTACTCGCAAATTCTCCTGGGGGGGGGTTTCAAAGTTGCCCATTTTAAGCTCCTGCTGATCATCGCATATAAATCCCCTACTCCTTGCCATGCAGTAATGGCTTGAAATATCTACCTCTTTATAAAATTAGCGTGTCTGTCTGTCTGAAGCCGTATCTCCATATGGTTAAATTGCGCAGCATGACCAAAGCACGGCAGATTAGCGCCATCTAACGGCATGCACAAATCAATCATTCACTGCGTTCCGTGGCGTTGTCAGCCGCGTTTGAAAGCGTGGGCCGACAACGGCCGATCCGGAGCCGTCAACCTGTGGTCTGGAATTGGTTGGCCGTCGGTAACCGATGTCAATCTATCTTGCCGACGGGGCGCAATGATTATATTTAGCTCTGCTCGCATGCCGAGCCGCAGAGTGCTTGATGGCTGGCTCAATAGTGGAAATGCTGTTTTCTGGAGGTCAAATCTTTTGGAACTTATTTACTGCTCTCCTCGGCTTCGCATGTATTCACTAGAGTTGCAGTCAAACGCGTCGTTTACTCCAGCTTTACCACATTTCTGAGTCGGAACATTTCAAAACAACCTTCTCAGAGTACTCTACAAAAAGTCACAAACAAACAAGGTGAGCAAGTGGTAGCCGGCGCTTCGCGCCGGCGACCGCTTGTATGGTTTAAAATTGACTGGGGGGTGCAGAATAACATTTCAAATGGACCAGATTTTACCCAAAAGAAAATTCTGCATTTTTGACCGAGAAATAACAAGTAGGAGGTGGAAAATGAAAATGAAAATGAGACAAAAATGAGAAGAAAATGGCAACTTTGAACGACACTAATGGCGGCGTTGATGAACCCCTTTCCCAGTGCGGATGTCTCGGTGGCTGAAATTATTTTCTGATTTCATCCGAGTCCTTCCGGCAAACCGTATGAATGTGCGTTGGTCTTCTAGGTTATTTGAAGCATTAAAATCCGGAGGAAAACAGAGAACCATCCGAACATTCCAATGAAAGTCGTATATTTTGCTCCAGTGAAGAATAGTGTTGGCAGATTGGAACGGCACATAAGCTAGACAAACTCTCGCGTAGCCGGAGGGGTTTATGTTGAACGGAATCGGAGCCTCCAGATATGTAGCAGCGGCAACATTCGAGGCAAATTGTTCGAGTTTTCAGAACAAAGGATCGCATAGAGGGAGGTCCACATTGACGAAGCACTTCAGATAAGACGTTGAAGCCGCATCGTTCCAATCTTGTTCCCGAAATGATCCGAATTCTCCTGCGCACGCTCGAATAACGTACTGAAGCGCGCGATATCGCCAACATTTGATAGAAAGGGAGAGAGCGGAAGAGATGAGCGGGGAGAGAGAGAACAACATCGCCGGCTGTTTATATTCAAAACGTACGAAACGTTGTTGAGCGCATCTTCGGTGTTGTCAAGAAGAAGTGGTTCATCCTCACACACCCTCCAGAGTACACCATGGAGATCCAGGCGCAGATTTTGCCAGCACTTGCAGCACTGCACAATTTCATCCTCAAACACGACTCTGTCGAACGTGATGATATTCTTGACATGGATGTCGAGGACCCAGCCCCAGGCTTCCGAGGCGACACAGGAGTTCTTGCTGCCGGTGCTACAACTGACCGGGAGAAGGCGAGGTCAGAGGCTCATCGTGATGGAATTGCAAAGGCTATGTGGGAGAGCTATCAACAAGTGTTCCAGGAGCGCGCAGAGTAGTGAATTTTATACTACGACAGACCAAATGCGGTACTACAAAGTTTCAAAGTCGAAACCGGCATACAAAAGGTGATACGTGATAATACCAATGCTGCTAAGCTCCTCTTGGACCCAGGGAATCCGCATCTCATCTGATTCGAGCGCGTTGTGCGTATCCACCTTCACCATGTCAGGGGAGATGTGGTTGATGAAAGCTCTACGGTCCTGCGCCGAGAGCCACGTCTCCCGCTGCGCAGAAACGATGGCAGTGGTGCGGTGCTGCGGACTGAGGTGAAGAGCTGGCGGAAAAGCCACGGGGGGAATGGTGGTAGCACGCTCCGGAGCAGAGAGGATGCCGAAGAGGTTGCGCATCAGAGTATTGAAGTCACCTGCCTGCGAGGAGAGGTCCATGAGGGCTTGGCCCGGCCCGGCCCAGACAGCCTTGCTTTCTTGTGCTGGTACGGGGCGTGCTGAGCGGCAGCGCGCTTGCGAGGGCCAACGGTAGGGAGTGGGGAAGATGACAAAGCGAACTGTAAAACATTAGCACCTCTTTGCCCTCGAACTCTTTCCGCATCGCCTCTGCATCCCAATCCGGGCTCGGGGACTTGCGCGAAGGCTGCGCAATTTGGTCCATGCCGGCGAGTGGATCGGCAACCATGGTGGGCCGAAAGACGTTGTTCCCCTTCACGGTGACGGGCATGAAGGAGTACATGGCATCGTAATGAGGCCACCCCGCATTCATGAATCGGGACGCGTCTGGGTTTCGAGCAACAAACGCATCCCAGGTCCCCTGCGTTGCGGGGCTCACGTCGACACCCTTCTCGTCGTCCCAGCTCCAGCCCGACATGCCCTTGATAGCCCGAACCAGGGTGAACACACTTTTGAGCTAAAGGTCCCCCGGGGTTCTTCTCAGCTTGTGTTGCGTCGCATAAATAAAAGCACCTACTGCATTATACTTTGCAGAGCATGATTTCGCGGTCTTGGGACCTCCCTTAACGCGAATCGCGTTAACGGGGTCCATGGCCCCATGGAATGTCTTCATTTTGAAGTTGCCGCCATCGCCCGCCTCCGCCTTATGCTGGACGAGGTACTCGATTAAGGCCGCAACATCGGCCGCGTGCCACGCCGCTTTGCCTTTGTCAGGAAGGGCAGGGGGATCTGAAGGACGGGTAGGAGCATCCGAAGGGATGCCCAGCAGAATGTTCATGTCCGTGGGTCCCATTGTGGAGAGAAGGGTACGCAAAGGTGTCGTCCAGTAAAGAGAAAATTTGTCGCGCGGGGTCACAAAGAGTCACAAGCATCACATGTTTCTCAGAAATCGAAAATTACTGTATATAGGAATCTGCCAGTATCCAGAATGGCAGCCGAACAGTCTCTAAAGCAATTCCGATTCCAGTGCACCCAATCAGGCCCTAAGGTGTGGTGATCGGCAATGCACTGCCAAATTCAAACTCCGACATGAGCAGTGATTGTGGTCAGAGATGTTTGCGGCTCGTACACACAGGTAGGCATGACCTTGGCGGGATAAAATGTTGGCAAAGAACATCTTAACGAACGTATCGTGCCGGAATTTTGATAAACTGGGGGGAAGTATGAGAAATGGTCATTCCAAGTGAGAAAATCCCAGATTGCGAGAGAATAAAAGCGAAATCGAAAATTCCGCCATGAAGACCTTCTGTATCTGCACGGATATTGGCCTCCCCAGCGCGAAAGGATTTGGTGA
Source organism: Mycena leptocephala (assembly GCA_029378395.1). Taxonomy (NCBI): domain Eukaryota; kingdom Fungi; phylum Basidiomycota; class Agaricomycetes; order Agaricales; family Mycenaceae; genus Mycena; species Mycena leptocephala. The sequence goes on from JARJLF010000019.1 coordinate 846,522, forward strand.
GGCTGAGCTCCAGGCAACACCAAATTTCGATGCCATCAGACTTTGTGGCGGATTTAATGTGGGGGATCGACTATAGGGAGCCAGTAGACATGTTCTAACTCATTTCAGATGCAATGGCATAAGTCAAGGGCCTCAGAAAGCTTCCAGAGAGTGAAATAGGGGCTGAATTGCCAAATGCGGCAATACTACTTTCTGCATCACTGATTTCCGGCAGCGTCGACCACCATACTTACGTACTGGTGATCCGCTGAGTTCCCTTCCTGTTTTCTCGCTCAAATCTCAACCGTTTACAGTGATTTTGGGCGCGTTCGACGCGCCTTTGAACGCGCTTTCCGACCATACCCAGTTGGCCTGGTAAAACAACGAATTTTTCAGATCTCAAAATTCCAGCTGTCTGCTTTGCTTTGAACCGACAGTCTAAACAGCCAGTTCTCAGTCATTTCCCATCCGATTCGCTTGGATCCGGGTGATTCTGAAAGCTGAAATCTGGGCAACCATGGCTGTGTAATCAAAATGCGTGGCACACCTGATGTGCGCCCTCAATAATGGAATTACTTTATGGTATGGAAATTTCAATACTGAGGCACGATTTCATCATATAACCAAATGTTACATGCCCCAGGCCTGTGCCTCGATATTACTTGTCGAATGAATATAAGGTCATCCCGATTGCCTTAGGATTGACCGAATACAAAGCAGTTCAAGTTTTGGCTGAGAACACATAAACGAAATTAAGAAATCTGATTTTTTCGGAATTGCCCTGAGTGCTGGGCACAATTCGAAAGCGCTGCTTAACCGCTTTCAAACGCACCTAGACTCATATGAATCGAGGCAGAAATGCATTGGAAATGCGCGCGGCAATCTGCCGGATCAAAAGCGCTCTTCTTTCATCTATTTTTAGCTAGTGTCATTAGTTTTGCAAACAGCTGTAAATACATTTAGAAAGATGTTATAAATGACAGAGGAATTCTTTGGAAACATCCCAAATCGAAAATTTTCATTCGCGCCTTCGGTACTGTTAACGGCTGTAAGCAAATAATTTTTGAAGTGCGCGCCTGCCGAAATTTTGGGCGTGTCACGGTCAATCCGGGGATTGTTGGTGAGTTGACGAATTGGCTCAAGTTGTCTGCCGGCTTGAATGAAATAATACAGTACCTTGTACCCTCCGTGGCGAAGACACGGGTAACTGCTGGTACATTGCAAAATGACTAGCACGATGTGTACACGGCCCTTTTCGCGGGTACTGACTGCAGACCCCGGGGATGATGGCAACAAAGCTAAATCCATCAAGTGCTGCCTTATCCCTGTCCAAACGGACCCAAATACTCAGAAATGGGACGGATCATGGGGCTCGCTTCCTTGTGAGTTATCTGGCATGATGTGTATTGTCGTAGCGTACTTTTCCTTGTACACAGGGCTCCCGGCTCGGAGCCGGGAGTCGCCAACTCGCTAATTTCCTCGCTCTTCGTGAGTATGTCGGAATTAGACAAACACCGAGGCAAACGAGGTTGCACAGCGCCAGCATTGATTGCCCTTAGTTTGGACATGTTTAGGCAGAACTATTGCTTCTTGCTTTCTCCCTCATCATCGACGTTTTTCATGGATTCAGATTATTCAGATTCCCTTTCACCTCTTCTGCAAAAAGGAGTGGGGTCGTACTCTGGATCCTCCCCACCTCTACCCGTGCGCGATGCCAGATTTTACCATGAATCGGGAGACTGCATCATCCGCGTAGGAGATACTCTGTTCAAAGTGCACCACCTAACTTCATGGGGAAGAGGGATAAGCTGACCTGTGATAAGATTCATCGGTTCATTTTCATCCGGGATTCCCCAGTCTTTGCTGGATTTTTCGCGCTTCCACAAGCTCCGGGTTCGGTCATCGAAGGATCGTGCGACGAGCTGCCCATTCGTCTGAGTGGAGACGAGGAGGGCCCCTTCCGCTCCCTGTTCAAATACATTTATGCCCAGTGCGTCGTAAACTGTTCGCATCACGTAGACATACTAACCCTCTAGCGAAGAGCACTTGAAACACAGGCAAACCGCATTTCTATTACGGATCTTCAGGACATCCTCGCTGTCGCCCACCTTGCCCATAAATACGAAATGACGGCCTGGGAGACATGGGGTTTTCTGGTCATTGGCGATTTAATCAGGCGACATCCAAGCAGTCTATTGTCGCATGACTTTGTGGCCATTTACAATCTTTGTCGCCGAGCGTTTACACAGGAATCAGAAGATGTATGGGCAAAAACCACTGTGCAATGGTTGGAACGAATCACGGATAATGACCTCCCCATTTCGGATGCTCTTAATGCAGCGGAGGCCAGCCATGACCGACACCTCACCTCGCTGTATAAGATCCAACTGTCCCGGATCCCAACTACTGCGGCGAGTATGTTCCAGCCAACCAAGCTCTCAATGGACGGAATCCCCCTTGTTCATGTGCAACGCATCCTTGCTGGCTTCTGCTCGCTCTCCTTGTCATGGAGTGAATTACGACAGAATATGATTGCGTTACCTCGCCATGCAATTTGTTCAGACGAATATCACAACACCATCTGCATACCGGCGACCACGTCGCATTGGATTAACGCTGTAACACAAGCAGAAAAGTTCAGCATCAGCGAAATTGGCCACCGCATCAAGGCCGTCATACAACACCTCTCAGCACAAGCCCTTCGTAACAAATATGTCTCAGAGCGGTGCCAGTATGGGTCAGACGCCCTGACCCCACTCACAATGTGGAACCAAGAACTTGCCAGGAACATGGAAGGTCATTTCTTCAGTATGAATCTCCTGCGGCGTACCGATCCACACTCACTTCGACCAGTGGCCGAACCGAACCCTCTTTGAAAGTTATTAGATAGGGTGCCATGATTGTCGGCTAAAGTTTTGTCTACAAAGACCCATTTGGGTATTTACCGTACCACTCGATCCCTTTTGAGATCTTTCAATTCCAATGGTTATTGGGGGCAATGTGCCAGGCATTATACAGTATAAGCCCCAGAATTAAAGTCCAGCCCAAGCCTCGGTTTCGGCGCCCCCAAAGCGAGTCCAGTATATGGCGGTCGGGACGGATGCATGACCTTTGTGCGCGTCTCTGCTTTCGGATTTGTTGCTTCATTGAGCTCGCCTTCAGGCTCTCGGACTTCGATTTACATATCAATTGCTGCTTCCAGGTCCTGTACTCGACACGCATACTCTGTTTTACGTTGCTTTCGGCTTTGGAGTTTCAGGAAGTTAGCGCTTCGGTCGCCATCTGGGAATTGAGACTGCTCTCCTCTGATAATCATTAATCTCTGTTCAAACATTGCCGCTCAACTCACTCCCCGAAAATTTCACACGCGGACTGGCCTTCAGGCAGGTGTTCCACACCCTCATCTTATCCAACTCCTGGCTAACATTTGCCTTGGAGTAGGGCATTCCAGCTTCTGGTTCAACAACGCGATGCCTGAGGCCTTGCAACCCCCTTTATCGAAGTTCTCTGTTCAATTCGACAAACCTTACGCATGAATTATCACTCATCTTTTCTCCACTTGCCTTTTAACCCCAGGGGTGCCTTGATGGTAATTTATACACTATCTGTGGTCGGGTTGTAATGTAGAATGTCTGCTGAAGCTGCCTTGCAGTACAATTAGACTACCTGTCCAACCTCCGTTACACTACCCACCCGCATTGGACCAAACCAACCATCCCCATGAAAAGGAGACACCTTTCGAACTCCGGGGGATGAACTCCATGCAAACATTTGGAGCTATACCCTCATTCTCACCAACCGAGGTCGCGCGAAGCATCAATGTCCCTGAAATCAAACTAAACACTAGGGCTCAGACTATTACGGTTTGAAATTAATATTGCAGGTTATAAGACAGGATCCGAGCAGGTCTTCCGGAGTGCGGGTGAATAGATTGCTTATGTTGGGGTCGTTGGGTGGAAAGAACGGCGCAAGTTTGAACTGTTCGCCGGTTACCGGACGAATAGTGTCAAAGAGTTCTTTGAAGAGTTGTGCGAAGGCCTCGCGGGTTTTTTTGTCGCAGTACAGGCTTGCAAACGTAAGACCTGTATATTTAATGGTCAGAGGACATGTCGAAAAAATTTGGTACGAAAGACTCACGCTTTTTGAATCGGTCAAGAAATCCTGCAACTTCCCATTCATCCATGACACCTTCGATACGCTTGAAAGTGTAATCGATGTTGAGAGATAGGATTTGGCGAATGAACATTACAATATATGGGTGCATGGTTACGACCAGCTGAAAACCATTCTTCTCCATGGCTGTGTGGATGTAGCGCTCCTCCTTCGGAAGTGTGACTTCTCACTCATGGAGTTCATAAAGGACATCTATGACATGCCAAGGATGCGGAAATTCAATGGCGCAAAATAACTACCCTCCCAATTGTCAACACTGTTTACACCAGAATCGGTGGTTTGTTGGTAGTTCACGGTGGCTCTATTACGTGGGTTGTGGTGTGATTTTCAGAGAGTCCAGGAGCAGCAAGACGTGTCTGCTACTCCCTATCAAGCAAGATGGGATTGGCCTTTACCCCTCAGCTCATATACCACAGAGTATTCTACCAAAGTCGGCGGGATTCTACATTAGTGATCCGCTGAGGAAGTCCGCTAGGGGTGCACGTGACGTGCACGGCCGTCGTTTCGACGGGCGGGTGACGGGGACGGCCCGTCGCCTCGAGGAGCTGAAAAGTTTCTGGACGGGACGGGACGGGACGGGCGACGGGACGGCAGTGACGGGTGCACATGGCGGTTATTCCTGCGAATTTGGTGCCATGAGCTATGAACAGCAGCGTCGCCGAGCAGCTTGTAGCGTAGCGCGGCAAGTCTTTTGACTGGTCCGACGGATTTCTGAACCTCTTTGCCTCAAGAGTCGGGGATGATCACAGCCAGGAGGAGCAGCGATTCTTGGCCTACCAGACGTCAGACACGGAGCATATCGTCATGGACAACATGATTGGGGAGGACACACTGCCAATTTTAACTCAATTCATCCGCGACACCGAGTTTGACATCATCGCCTGGTATTCCGCGCATGGTCGACGTGCCTTGCTTGGGTCTTCCAGAGGAAGATGATGATTCTTCAGACACTTACTCTGATCGTTCTGACGACGGATTTGTTGATGAGTAGACTCAATGTGATTAGGCCCAGGTGTTCGAATACCCGGCGTCCTGTCAGCTGCATTCAAACGGGCCAGGAGAAAATGCCGCGCACTGCCGCGGCAGTGCCGCGGCCACCCCCAAAATTAGCCTAGGTGGGAGCTCAGATAGGCGAGCTTGCGAGCCGTCGAGTCTATGGCAAGGAAGATAAAGGCGAACGACCGAGATCCATCCATGTAGCAATCAGTCTAGATTAGATTGTATCCAATCTGTACAGCCACTCATCGGACCTCGCCTCATACGCCGACATCCTCCTCGCAAGATCTCTTTCTGAGTCTCTTCAAGCCTCAAGAACCTCTTCTTTTTCACAAAGCCCTTCAGAATGTCTAACTCTCGCTGTGGCCTCACTCTTACCCTCCCCGCAACTTCGACACCGATGCCCACATGATACGCCCTGCCGACATCTCTTGTCCTCTCCACCTCGACCTCGCCGACAAGAACGCGGAGAATGTCCGCATCGAGAAGTCGAACAAGATCAGCACCGCATACACGCGTGCTTATGCCGCCGCGCGCATCGCGGGTACTATTGGCACTTTGGATGTCGGCGGCAATCTTTTGCCTTTCTTCGAGTACTCGGAGGAGGAGAAGACTATTCTCGTACAATCCGCTCACGTCGTCGCCGCGACCGATCCCTCCCGATTTACATGACGATGTGGATCGCCGCCGAGCAGCTGAGGGCCTCCGCCGAGAAGAGTAAGCGCGACAAGGAACGTGAGGCTAGAGAGGTGGAGAAAGCGAAAGTTTTTCGTCCGATTAAGGGTACGCTCCTCATTGAGAATCCCCACCCCATCTCTTTCACCACCTCCGGCCCTGTGGGCACACCTGCGGCGTATCACACGTCCCTCGCGAACAAAGTATACTTCCCTTTGCACTGGTGGTCGGATAAGAATCTCCGTCATGTCACTGACTTCCTCCACACCCTCCCCACCGAGCCCCTCACTGCGGGCCAGACGGCGTTGCTGTCCGCCCCCGCCAACCGCATCGTCAACGTGAAGAAGGCGATGCCGGACCTCGGCGACGAGGACGCGAAAATACTGACGCCAGGTATCTGGCGCCAGTCCTGCCTCAATATGCTCGATTCCTTCCGCCATCTTTGCCCTACAATCGACCCTACCGACCCCGACCCAAACCGCGTCAAGAACACGTTCGTTAGTGAGTACGAATTACATTTTAATTTCTTTGCCACTCTAGACTGCTTCGAGGATGCGGATCTGCTTCCGGTGTGGCACACCGTCGAGCGCAGGCTACGCTACAAGATTCTCGGCGGTGCTCTTTTTGATGCGCGTGTTTATGAGTCGCGCGTCGACAACGCACTGTCGAATTACGACCAGATGCGCGACCAGGGGCTGGGGGTTGTATCCACCCCGTTGGTTACGTCGCTCGCTGCTGGCGCGTTGAAGCGCCCCGCTCCTTCCGCGCCTGACGGAGGCCCAGCAAAGGTGCCGCGCCTCGCGCGGGCCGGCGAGCGGCCTGCGCCTGGGGCTGGCGACAGTGGGAATGCTCCGCGCGGTGGCGGGAGCGCGCCCCGCGACTCTTCCAGCACGGGCGACCGCTCACCAGCGTGCCTCATATGCGCTGAACCCCACACGATGTCCGCTCACCCCGCTAATAAGACAGAGTTCCACGATCGCTCCCCGCTCTTCACATCTTTTCGAAAAACGACTTGCGGACTGTGCGCAACTTTCGTGGCTCCCCAGACCGATTCTCTATTGGTAAATAGTGGCTCATGGGCCGTCCTGCGGGTTCATCCTATGGCAAACTCGGTCGTCGGTGGTCGATGTGTCCGAAGCTTCCCAAAATCCTCATCTACGGTTTCTGAAATGAACGATGCCTTCTTACATAAGTCCTCGTAATCCGCGCCTACCTCGGAGCGTGCCGTTCAATTGATTGACCTCACGAGTGCTCTCGTACCCCCGAAACGAACGAAATTTCCAAAATTGGAACGGTCAAACCCAACAGTCAAACCCGGTCAAACCCCGTCAACCGGCCGGTCAAGGTCAATTTCGTCAGACCTTCTTTGACCTTGACCCAGCCTCTCCCAACACTGAGTTCAATCGAACTGTTGAGGCCGACTCGGGCTAAGTGCGGTAGTGTTAATGAGAGGAGATACTGCAAGTAACCCAGCAAGATCATGAAGCGACGGATACGAAGGATACGAAGTGGCATAATTCCGGTTTCAGTGAAGAGCGGTGCGAGCATGGATTGAGAATGAACATTCAGCATTTGCCAGTGGAAGTCAACTGGGACATCACATAGCTCCTTGACGTGTTTATCTTCACAGTCAGAGGAGACCTCGCACCCATGGATTATGTGAGTCTACTCGTGCCATGTAGAGAGTTTTAAGCTCCTTGGTGTCAGCCGGCCTGTGGAATCTTCTAGTCCCAAGATCCTGTGCGCGCAGTACCGCGCTGTATGCGGTATGTAGCTTCGAAAAAATGCAAACTCCTCCATAGTCAAACTCAGAACTTACTAGATACCTCTTTGGGATGACTGCAATCGTCTTCCAGGTAGTGGTTCTGAGCATCCTTATTTCCGCACAAATGTATCAGCGCGTACAGATTTACCCTCGTACCTCGGTTTGATGCGGTTCGAACACGAGATACAGTGGATAAGTATGAGCTACCTAGTTAGTATATGCCGGGAATCAATTCATATGGAACGACGGCAAACCAATTAGTCCAGCCCCGTCCCCAAATATCTTCCAAAGCCGAGCTCGCGCACCCGGTTTCCCGTCACGCTGTAGAACCCAGTCGATACCTGAGGCAAAAGTAGTGAACAACAACTAAGCATAAGTACATACCCACATTAGCCAGCCGGAGGACAGGAGTTGCATAAAAAACCTCTAGAACTTCATGTGCAAATTTGGTCACGAGAGCGATGGTTGAACGTTCATAAACCATGGATTTGAAGAACTCAACCAAGTCGCGGGCCCACAGACAATTTCGTATTGACCAGGGCTACACTTTTCCAACCCATTTTTTGGGAGTTTGAGTGCGAAAGCATGCCAAGTAGATCATTAAAAACATTCCTCGCAACTTGCACAATGAAGGAGTTGGTTATTTAGCTTGTAGAGGTCTGTGGTTCGATCCCTCTTAAGTGTACTTTTTACTTCAAACCAGGACATCTAACACTACATGGCTGGAATTCATCTAATTTCAACATTCCAGAGGTCGAAAAATTTTCAGACATGAGGTGACCAAAAAATTAAAACTATCAGAACGGATGGAAGGGCCCAAAGCATTTGTAATGGGCTCAAATACATGCATCACGATGGTATGCGCCCTGTCCCACCGCTTTTCTGGTCAGTGTCGTTGCTTTTTTGATATTGTTATAAACAAAGTCTCAGATGCGCACTCGATCCTGGTCTGTCTCGGCCAACCAAGATGACGAGTTATTCTCCCATCCACGAAATAAAATCAATATATCTCGCACGTTTGGTACCCTGAAAGGAATTCGAATCACTGTGGACCCCAACCTGCACTTGCCAGAATCTCTTGTTAGCCTTCAGAATAGCATGCGTCGCAGGTCATTTTGGAGGTTGTAAATCTGATGGCCTTGGTGATCGGCAACCCTGCCAGAAATCCGTGACGTGTGATGTGGTATTACCGCATTTGGGAATTTCGCCCCTATTCGTGCGCCATGAAGCCATATTAGCCATGGGGGGCCGATGGACTCAAAACTCATTCAAACACCTCTAGGCTTGTAAGATACTATCTAGGGTACAAAAATGCCGAGGGAAACAGTAATATATGATGGCTTTTGGCGGTGTCCAGCCAAACTTGTGTGGTGTCTGCTGAGCTGAATGTAGCCCCAGAACTTCATATAGATGGTCTAGAATATGTGAATATACTCTTGAATCAATGTCTACGTTGTCGATTCCTGATTTCCCCCTTCCTACTCTCAAGGTGTGCTATTCTTTGCTTGGGAGGCATGGGTTTTCACACTTGGAGGGATTTTCTTAAAAAAAGGCGACGTAGGCACTCTTCAGAGCGCTAAATCCATAAGACTTTCCTATATGCATGAAGGCCCAAAGTGTGTCTACAGAGAGCAATTGGGCAGACCATCTCCAAAAAAGGCAATTTTCAGAGGGAAAAGCCATGATTGTGGGTGAATTGCCATATTTGGAAAATTGGAAAAATGTCAAGAAGTCTTACATTTAGCCATATTTCATGCCTACAAGTTGTCTGGGGTCACCAGGTGGCCCCAATGTGGTCAACACTGCGGTGCACATTTAATGAGCACCACTGTATATCTGGACCGGAGTGGACGGCCTCCGGTCTCATAGCATTACTTATCACTCTCTTAGTCAGCCTGTGTTGAGCTCTCGCTCGCAGGGTCACTTTGAGCTCGACTTGCCCATTTTTTGATTTCATTGCCGGGTCCGTGGTGCGTTCTTTCTTCTGTATTTATCTACTAAATCGTAAATCCTATCCCTTCAGCGTGCTAATCCTGGGCAACTGTAGAATTCACCATACACTGTGTGGAAAAAATGATTGACCGATGGGTTTTCGGTCATTTCTCAACAACTAAGGGAGATTTCGGATTAAACTAGGATGTCACATTGTCGAGATCGTCCATGCGGACACTTCTAGCATCTTTATTAGATCAAAAAAAAAAATGGATGTGCCATCAAAATAGCCGAAATACTTTGACCGATTGTGTCCGTATTGAATCCGAGCTTTTTACGCCAGTTATGCACATCTTGCCGCGATAGTCCTACGGCTAGCCGATTGACTCAAGTCTGTAGAAGCCGGTACCGGTACCCCTGATACAGTCTCGAGTACTTGTTTATTTGCTAGTTTAACAGATGCTCAGCTTCGGGACTGGCTAGCACTCTCAATTCTTACTAGCTTAACATTGGATGCTACTAGGCTCCGGATGTTCTATAAAAGCGAAGATTTCAGGTGTGTATTCATTCACCCCTCATCATCTCCCCCAACCTGAGCTACTGACCGTCCCCGGTCACTCTGAAACCCTGGTGCCAGGTAATTTTTGATATTCAGACTCAGTTGTCGCACAAATTTTTGTAAGACCAAATCTGTGCACCATCTTTATTACTATTCAACACCGACCTCATTCCTTTGGTGGTTAAGACATTGATCCACGGTGGCATCACAGATGTTGCAGGGCGGTGCTTCTGTTGTGCAACCCAAGGTCTGGCGTCCTGACTCCTTTATATGTCCAGCAGGGATCCTGCATTCACTTTGATATCCCACATCTTAGTTCGTCAGCTAGAGAGCCTTGTGGGCCTGAACGTAGGCCCCAAGGGTGTCGCGCTCCTTTCGAGCGCTTTCTGCATCTCGACGATTGCTTCATTGTACGTAAGTGAGGAGCCTCACCCCGAAATGAAATTCTTCTCAGTCACGACTGACTGCACTTCTGGCTTGCGGTCCATTCGTGGACGCACCAACCAGGAAAACGTGTAACAACCAGTGTTGCGCTCTTGAGAGAGTCGCCGGGGCCGCCGGATCCGAAGCAGAGTTCCAGCGGACACATTCAGAATGCTTAGGGTGCCATCGATCGCTTGAGCAAAGGTTCCAACTTGCTCCTTTCCCCACAACATGGGCACAAACTCTATTGTTAGTCCGGAAGCATCATTCGAGGGCTCGGGGCTCCAATTGTAATACCTATAATAGAGAGGTTGCGCAAAGCCGCATGCGGCTGCACAAAGCCGCCTGCGGAGGTGCGCTCTTTTGCTTTCGTACATTACCACATATTGTTATCATCGCCCCCTGGACCACTGGAGCAAACGGAAAAAAAGCCGTATACCCAGACTTTGCGCGCAAAAAAGCCGCATGCGGCTTTTGCGCAACCTCTCTAATAAAGGAAGATCAAATTAAACCCCGAGGAGAGACGCAGTGAGGCAAACTAAAGAACTTGTGGACTAAAAAATTGGCTCATATCATGGGGTTCACTGTTATGCCATCCAAATCCAGCCTTTCCCGGGGTTTCAGACGTGGGGCTGTCCTCGGAAATGGATCATTTAGCTGTCACCTTTACAAAATAAAATGACAGAACGGCCACCAGGGCCCAAGGAGAGCATTTCTACAATCCTGATATATTATGTATGTATATACAGTGGCGGCGAAAAATAATGCCCACGATGGTTTGGGCCCGTTTGTGGACCGAATGATTTCAAACAAAATTGTAGCATGAACTTTGTGTGCTTCGCCGGCAGCCATTCGGACTCTCACGAACCCAGTAAGAACGACTGGTTGGACTACCCACTCGAAGACGGATCCACCAAGTGTCTTCATAAAGCGTACAAGACATGCCTTCGCTTCGCTCCGGTGTTAGCGTGGGATGCGTGCATGTTTCATTGACGATTTGGAATTTAAGATGGCCAATATTCGAACATGGTCGAGATTTTCGATTCATAAATACTTTCTTCTCATAAGAACGCTCAGTAAACATATCCACCAAGGGCGGTGAGAAGATGCGGCACATAGATGTAATTATTGTGGGATGCGAAAAATCTTTCCAACAGGCAATGAAATCTTAATAAGTGGAGCAGCTTGGATCGGATCTACTACATGAGATGGAATCGAGAAAGAGAAACAAAGTTGAAGTCGTCGCTGAGGAGAGGATCTCACACCAGACATAAATGTAGTCATTTAATTGCACCCGACAAAACGGTTACCGGAAAGTTGAGTCGCAAAGAGACACAGCGTTGCTTGGACGTATTTGAATCAGTCAGTGCGCGCCCAATAATGAAGCAAATACTGACCTAGGTGTTGATGAGGCTCGCGGCGCCTCTGTTGACGAGAGTGGCGTAAGTCGCCGAACAGCCCGCATGAGGTACAATTAGGATCGATGGGCGCACTAAAATTGGAATCACAGTAGGTGCGGGTCGTTGTTCTCGGTCTGGGCTATGGAAGATGCTTACGCTAGACATAAATGTGTGGCATCATGATCACCGTTCTCGAGGAATTTGGACTTGGGGACACTCGCGCCAGATGCAAGTCCTGAGTAAGTAGTCGCACAATCCGTACACCGGCACAAATTACTGCGGAAGGAGCTGAGAGCTTTTCGGAGCGATGGGCCATCCTGCCTCACGAGGTAGTATTGAAGGATGTGTTCCCAACGCTCAGGAATATGTCAGTCGGACCATCCGACAATGCAAGAGGGTGTATATCACCTCAATATCGGCGCCACTGGATACAGTGATCCGAAGGATGAGAAAAATCGAAACTATTCGGACCGATAGCTCACCGTTGCGAGGAAGTATTCAAAAATATTACTGTTTCGTTGCCTCAAGAACGTGAGGAGTCTTGCTTTGCTGCTTGCCACCTTTAAATACTGGACCTGGTGCCCAAAGCGTTGAGGAGTTTGACTTTACTTGCACCCCCGCGGCGATGGTAAATATAAATATAAATTTAGTGTTAGAACGGCGTTTTAGCCGCGCATAATACTATAATTTTTTTTTTTTTTTTTTGGTGCTGGGAAGGGGGCCCCCAGGTTACTAGTAATAAAACCATAGTTCCGGGCTGCCAGTGCATCGCCACGTAGATCCTAGAGCGACTCCAGTACGAAACATTAATCGCTCTGGATTTATCAGGGCAAGCATATTAACATGCTAGCTGAATCCTATGCATCCCGACCTGTAGCCAGAATATGATTGCTGAAGCAAGCATCAGTGCGGCCCATTGTACAGGGAAAATATTAACATTGCAGTGGGTCACGGTATGGCCTGACTGGGACAAGAATATTGGCACTGCCGCCGAGCTCAGTTCGGGCCGTTCGGCCAGGTCTACTTATATGTACAATATTAATATTCCAGCAGGGCTCAGTGCGGCCCACACAATCCTCATATTAAATAGCCTAGACCGCGAGATGCAGCAGATTGCATGCAATAATATTATCGCAAAATATCACGCTTTTCGGCCCAATCCTCGAAAGATTGATAGGTCAAGTAAAGACAGCGATGCCGGCGAATCTGTTATTCAGACTTGAAGAGGAAGAAATGCCTGCATTGTCGTTAGCTAACAGAACATTTCTCGGACCCGTTCCCAGCGAGCTGAAAGACTTGACTGTAATAGAGGAGGCAATGATTGCGCGATGTCGATCGAAGTGCTGGATAATCCAACTCAAAGAAGAGAATCAGGATCTTGTCCTCCAAAGCACGCAGCCCGGGATTAAGGGACATATAATGATCTATCCGCCGCAACTGAATTATTTTTTCTGGGAGATCTGTAACGGCAAGGTATGGATTAAACTGTGCATTAATTCCTGAAATTACTCTTATTTTATGCTACAATTTTATTTGAGATGAGGAAATGAGGAAATGAGCCCAACGGGCGCGTGCACAACATAATAGCACCACTGTATGGCTACCATAACGTGCGCGTCCAGGGCCGAATAAAATTGATAAATAAAATAAAAAAACACCCATACAGTTGACTGGCTCATAATGCATAAGCCCATAGTGCATAACGCTCATAACGCATCTGGTTTGGGGGTCCACAGACGCCATGCATTATGAGCCAGTCGACTGTATAATTTCCTCGCTCATATGGCCACAGGAACGGATATGGCGGAAACGATCAAGATCGGCCAGAGAATAATAATCCGCGCCTTATGTTCCGCCAAGAGCTGTAGAAACATTTCCTTCTCTGAAAAATGCTCGATTGGAACAAATCGGACACATGGATTGAATCTCCGACAAAAGCCTTACAAAATAATACACTTCTTCTTCCTCTGGGAGCCTTCTGATTTCCGCAATGCTCGGACGAGACTTTCTAAAACCTTGTCTACATTTTCTGCGGTTTTAGCGGAGGTTTCGAAAAACTCGCAACCAAACGATCTCGCTAAGTTCGCTCCCTCATGCTGTGATACCTCCCGCTCGTCGAACTTGTCGGCCTTGTTTCCGACCAGTATGAATATGGGATTCCCCCCTTTAACGCGTCGAATGGCGCCAGGATGACATGGAGCCCATCGAGCGTTGTCCGGGACATGATCGAGTAGACCAGTATAAATGCTTTCCCCTCTCTAGAGAATCCTCAATATGGATAACAGGGAAGATATCGGCTATACACACCGCACCCGCTGATCTTGGAGTATCTTATATTCCTCTAGCCATCGGATCAGTGGAGCGAGAACAGGGGGGGCGACATACCATGACCGGCAGTATCAAGGACGTGCACGAGACACATATGATTGTCCACCATGAACTTTTTGTGGTGGAAATCTTCAAATGTTAGATCACATGGATTCCTAGTCCTTCCTAACCATTCCTAAGCGATCCCAAATCATCCTGGCTTTTCCCTTCATTTCCGGACTGATCCCAGCGATTCCCTGGTAATTCTTAGATATTCCTAGACCATTCCCAAACCATCCTGAAAACTACAATTCCTAGGGAATCCTTGTCAGTCCTTGCAGTTCCCGATTTCCGTGTATTCGCGGCCGCTAACAATTCCTGGTGTTTCTCGACCAATCCCAAATCATCCCAGCGGATCCCAAGCGAAGGGATTGCCGGGCACAGCCCCTTTACGCGATGCGAACTTTGAGGTGCGGGGGCATAGGTGGGCGGGGCAACGTTCGTTGGAGGTGCCGCCGCATATGCCGCGTAAGTCTGGAGCGGCGCGGAGGCGACGACGGGCGCTGCCATCGACGGCGGCGATGGGCAGCAGTGCGGGCGCGGCGACCGACAGGGCAGGTGCAGGTACAGCGAGGGGCTTGGGTGCTGCGGCGTTAATTCATTCTGAGGGTTAATATTAAGGGATTATTAGAGTGTTTGCGCAGCAGCCATTCGAGCCATCTGATGGCTGTTTGGCGTTGCACAAACTAATGGCTTATGGCTCAAATTGCTTTGGAACTTCTGTACCAATTCTACCCAGAAATGATGTGCAACCCAGTAATTGCTCACATATGCGTCACAAAAGCTACTTTCCAACATTTCTCGCTCCTTGAATGTAGCAAAAGCAGCCGAAACCCATATTTTTAGTTGAAACTCGACTGCCACAGTAAGTGAAGTGCCTGGTGGGAAATTCAACATGAAACTTGTGTACTTTGGATACGAGGCCCTGCGAGACCATAGCATATTCGATAACAGAGCTTCCTCCAGGCTGCCAGGAAGTGCATCAGCCGTGTGACGCAGTCTTAAGAGCAGTTCCGTTTAAAATGACGAGGCCGTACGAGTCGCACTGGTCCAAAATCACTCCACCTCGTGTGTTGCTCTTGTCTGGGTCCGAGGATATTCTGGGGAAAAACTCCATTTGGGAAGGTTCTTGCGAAGAGCCAGTACGTTCGTTCAAATCCGTGAGAAGGAGAACATATTTACTCTGTGTACAGACGGCAAATTGTATCCCACAGCTTTTGGATGGGTTCAACATCAGTCCAGCCTGAGACGCTACAGGCGAGATATACGCCCCGTAGCATTCTTCAAGTTTCGTCCGTATTTGTCTCCTATTTGGTCGCGTGGTGGTTCTCCCAGCTTGCCTCATCTGCATTCTTTCGAATCCAATCCACTCTTCAACGTTGGCCTTCAAAGGCTTGAGTTGCTCATCGGTTGTCCTCAAGTCTTCAAACTCATCAAGCCTCGTCCTCAGGCCGTCAACTCCATAACCCCTATTCACCGCTTGGCCCGAGTCTATTCAAGCCTTCAACCTTCAAGATTACTACCCTAGAACATTTATCCCGCTGCAAGCTCATATCCCAGGTTCCAGACCTGTTTCTGGCCTGGGGCATCACATTTCGTCAGGATATGTTCCATCGATTCCGTGACTCCGCACACACCGCACTGCCCGCGGTTGAGGGTATTTTTTCGTAACATCGCGCCAAACGCGTCGAAAAGTGGTTTGGAAGCTTTTGGAACATGATTATCTTTTTTGGAAAGATCACCTTATAACTTCACAGAATGGAAATATCAGCTCAAATCCCTCCATCGAATCATAAACGTGCTTCTTCGCTACCGAGTCTGTGAAACTCGCTCAATCGGTATCCGTGGTACTCCGCAAGTTTCAGATGACCGGGTCATCGGGAGAAACTGAAGGTTGACGATGAGATCACATAGGGGAAGGAGGGAAGGGCGACATACAGATATCGGGCGGGACAGTACGTGTGATGGGGGTATCGAGAGTTTGTAGTTTGGCGACCTTCGTAGTCGATCAGGACCGAGGCACCGGGCCATAGACCTTGAACTGAATCTTTTCAGGTTTTGCTCGAGGTCTTGAAGCGGTGTGATACGCCCTTGCATCCGAGGCTCGAGACGTTTTGCGCCTGCACGTC
The DNA here is from genome assembly GCA_029378395.1 of Mycena leptocephala. Taxonomy (NCBI): domain Eukaryota; kingdom Fungi; phylum Basidiomycota; class Agaricomycetes; order Agaricales; family Mycenaceae; genus Mycena; species Mycena leptocephala. The sequence continues at coordinate 862,920 of JARJLF010000019.1, forward strand.
TGGCTTGCCTCTTGAGACGGGTCCCAAGCGGCCAGGCGTTCATTCTTGCCGTAATCAACTCGACGAATATTGTGTAGTCCTTGGTCTTGATGATCAGCGGATCTTGAAGTTGATTCATGCAAGACCTCGCCGTGAGGCAGGGCAGAGGAATGGTCCGATTGATGATAGGGGGAAGGAGCGAGCGATGATCAGAGAGCCTCGCTTTTCCGCGGTTCCTGAGTGCTCGACGATGGGTCGCGTGATTGTCCTGGATGGAGAGGGACACCCTAGAAGTCTTGCGCATCGAGTTCAGTCTTGATTAAGACGTGACGGTGGGTTTGAGCATTGAGGCGGGGTGGCTTGATCGTAGTGAAAATGAAGCTCGTCGGCCATTGCGAGGACTTGATTGACGAAAAGGAACGAAGCCCAAATGGACCTGCCTCCTTTTTCACCGGGTTGAACAGTGCACATGGTTCAATGCAGGATGTTGAAGGACTTCATCGGAGATACAACGAGAGCGGCGCATTGACATGAGAGATACGGGAACAAGTCTTAGAAGAGAACTGGGTTGCAAAGGAGGTTGTTGGCATTGGTTGGGCATTGGTGTTGTTTTGTGCGGACCAGTGCAAACGAAGATATATACGTAATCCAGTCGTGCAAGTGGAACAAGCATATGAGTGTCAATGGGGTGAGGATACAGCCAGCAAAAGGCGGCCACAATCAACTACAACAAGGAGTCCTGTACACAGGGTATAATGCGAGTCTTGTATCAATGTATATGCGTTATAGCAGCGTATTCCGGGGGTAGGTGTACGTGCGAGATCCTAGAAGTGTGCAGCGGCACGTATGTCTGATCTAGATGGCAATCAGATAGCTGGAAGTACAGTAGTGTATTGACAAGCCGCGGTGACGAGTAGACGAGACGAGCGTACGACGCTCAGGGACGTGGGTGCGGTGCATAACATAATAAAGAGCAATGCTGGATGGATAACGGTGGCAGAGGGCAAATATACAGCGGTAAGGATATGCGGGGAGCGGGGCGGGATGGGTGGAGAGGGAGCACGGGCGATGTTCTGGGCGCGAGGGAGCCTGCCTCCTAGACAGTTGCAGGACCATGCGTTCGAGGACAACCGGTGTGGCTTGCGCTTTCCGGTTCCGGGGATCGCCCTCCCTCCTTCGTCAGATCCGGAACAGGACAGGCACAGACAGCGCCATACCCCCACGCACGCGGCGTGCCGCCCACCCCTGTTGCCTCCGCCCGCGGTGCTGCACCGGCGCCGGCCAGGCAGGACGAAGTCCCCGTCGCTGTCACTCCCGTTTTCCACGTACCCGCTGTCCCTGTCCGCGTCTGCATCGCCGTCGGCATCCCCGTCCGGATCGTCGTCTATGGGCGGAGGATGGAGGTGGACGTGGTGTGCTGTAGGTGTGCCTGCCTGTGGGTGGAGAAGTCCCCACAAGGTCGAGGCGGTGTACTTCAGGTGCGCCTGCCCGTGGGAGGAGAAGTCCGCGCTGAACTGCACAGAGGTTGTGGCGTCATCTGGGGCAATGATGCTCCCCGGCGGCGAGTGATGTACGTCGAGAGCGAGTGTTCAAAGTGCGGCAACGAGAACTTTGCCGCCGACTGCACTGCCCCGGTATGGTGAGTGCACAATGCTGTGCGCACGCAAGAGGACGTAGCACGGATGGATGCTCTGCGGTGCGTGCGTGAAGTCGTGAGCGCTCAAGAGCGAGCCGGAGTGGTGGTTCCCCATGTGGTGTGCGGAGTGGGCATGCGCAGAGTGCAGGGACGAGTGTGCAACTGCGAAGAGTCGGTGTCAGCGCGTTTGAGGGCAGCGTCGTCATGTGTCCGGGTCGTACGAGTCCGCGACCAGAGTGCGTGCGTTGGAGCCTGATATCGCGAAAACAGGTGCGGGGACCAGGGCCAGCGACCGGCGAGCGAAGGTGATGGCGCGGTGTCGAGCCGGTCGTTGGCCACATAAATCTCGTTCACAGATGTCGTGGGCATTCGTGGTAATGCTAGCCTGCGCAGTTGGGCGGGAGAATCGCGACCTGGATCTTCAGATATGTTGCGGCAGGTGCAGGAAGGAAAGGCGAGTCCCGTCGAGCCGGCAGCGCTCAAAACTAGTCGGGGGTGTGGGCGTTGTCACGAAGGCGGTGTCCGCACGTCTCCGGCAGGAGAGATGGCATCGTACATAGGCCTTCCGTTTGCCTTCCGCGATCTATTGACACCAGAGTTACCCCAAACGTTGATGCACAGTCGGTTTCCACAACCCTTCACATTCCACGCCATTTCTGGAAGCGAGTGGACATGTAATATAAATGCCGCCGATCCATACCTGCAGGGCACGCCTAAGTACCCGTGGACAACCCGACCTAGAAATGGCAAGGACTGTGCAGTATAATTAGGTGCTCACGCCAAAAAGATGAAACAAGGGGCGGCGACTGAGAATGGCAAGGTGCCACGGCCCAGGGGATCTCGATGAATCTGGTGCGCCGAAGGGTCGTTCTGGGAATAAAAGTCCTTGCCGGACAGATTCTCTCACTGTGGGATAATACATACTCGGCTCCAATTGGAAAAATTGGCTTTTTATGATCGTTTGAATGGACGTTTCGGCCTGAGCTACGATGGTGTCGGTCCGCTTTTCAGCGACAATCTTTGTTGATTTACTCTATGAAATTTGGCCTCTGGGGCTTGATTCATTCTATTTTGGACCGGCCTTTGGGCCAAAAATATGAAAATTTTCCCCACCGCCCAGTTTTTTTTGGCTGATTTGGAGTCTGTATAACGAAATCTGATGCGCAAATGGTCTCCGCTGTCATTCAACTCCGAATTGGTCCCTTCTAACATGATTTTTCTTGGCTCACCGCCGTACCACCTCTCAAAATTTTTGCGCCTGCGGCGCGATTTACTCAATGACGGACCAACCTCAGCCTCCCAGAGGCTGATTTACTCTATATCCCAGACCCGAAAACACCAAATTTTGGGCGATGATTTACTCAACTCCGGACGACCGGGAGCCTAGTCCGTATATGCCAGGAAATTCCTTGACATCCATGGGTATGTCCGGCTGGGGCGCCACCAGACCAAATTCAATGTTCCTTTCGAAAGGTCTAACCCAGCCCTGCAACTGCAGACAAAGAAATGTAAAATAAGCTTTTTATTAAGTTACGTCCCTCCTAAGTACATTCCAGGCGGAACATCACTCCACGTTGCGGAGGTCTGCACTGCTACACGACCCTTACTTCTCAAAGCGTGCCCGACCAGAATTCCGGAACCATCTGAATTATTTTTAAGCGTTAACTATGACGAAAGCTGCATGGAAAAGGCCGACAGCGAGATCATTATGCTTGAGGAGGAAAGGCTCCGGACGGGAACCGACATCCATTGAGAGTCGGCGCTTTCTCCATCGACTTGCATCGAAGCGTCGAGAGCCGTCGACTGACCACACCGCTGCCCGCATTGCCATTGCCATTATCTGTCATTCCTCTACCCAACCTGTGGCAGCTAGGTGACCGGCACCATAGTGAACTCAAGTGCGGTTATGGTATATTTTCTTGATCACATTTTCTCTAGTCCGGCTTCGGCTATGTAACTTAGTACAGACTAAGAGCAGGCATGATTTCTATATTTAGAGCATTGTTTCCCTCGACTTCAACACCTAAATATCAAATGCTGTAATTCGTTTTAATTGGAGAAATAGACTATAGGGATGACCGATGTTGGAAGACTAAATTTGTTTGTATTTGTAGCAAAAGAGGCCGAAATCCAAGTTCTCCAGCCGTTCAGTGCCTCGAACCTCGGCTCGTCGCACCGATCACGACCAACTTGCCCTCGAGGCTGGCATACGCTCTTCCTTAAATAGCCCAACCTCGTGAGTTCACACTTTTTGTATATTTTATTTCTCGGTCTGATCTCGTCCGCAACGTAGAACCCCCCGAGTTTTAAAGGAACTGCGTCCGCTCTCTCCTGACTGGGATCCTCCTTTCTCTGGAGATCTTCTCAAGGATGTCATGGATACTAGAAAACAGATTAAGAGGTGCGTGTTGTATGTCAGTTATCTAGATTATTCCGTTGACGCTCTGTGTTGATCCAGGTCAGGGAAAGGTAAAGCTCGTGCAGTTTCGCCAGATTCATCCGATGGCGAAACACGCGTGACTACGGTCAGAAACCCGGGCCGGTATGTTTCTATTATATATTTATGATTACCTCCTATGCTTATGATTATTTTGTCAGCCCTTCTGCCAATACCAAGGTGGAAGAGACCTCGGATGGCGAGGAGATTCCTATTCACGGCAAAGTCCCCGTGACTCCTGTTCGTACCTCGGCACGGTGAGCTCTTATGCCAGTTATGGTCAAGTCGTCCTTTAGCTGACTGTTTTCGACTCTTAGGTCCGTTGTCGGCAACTCTTCTTCTGGTAAACGCAAAGAAGTTGGTGGTGTCCGACAACGAAGACGATGGAGTAGGCATTACGCAATCCGTCAACCAGCGGGGTAAATTCGCAGCGTCAGTTTATTCCCCTCTTCCCTGTATTTATTCGCCAACCTTCACTACTCTCCCAGATCCTCCGGTTCCAGCTCCAAACGCACTAAGAAGACCCTGCTGTAGACGGGGATGTTTCTAATTATCTTGTTAAATCGGAACTTCCAACTGTCTCTCTTACTGCCACGGCTACGAACGGCTCCCCTCCTCTTACTAAGACAGGTCTAAATAGGTAGTTAAATAGGTATTTACACGAACGAATTGGAAGCGGCGAGAATCTCGTTCAGTCCAGACAGGCTGCCGGTAACTGAATTCTTCTGAAGATACACGCAGAACTTCCGGAGCGTCCATGTCGCATTGTAGGTGTCCCGGATAACCCGAAGTGGAGGAGGAGATTTTTCTCCTCGAGGTCCCAAACCGGCGGAAATCTGTTAAGCCCTGAGGCCCACTCGCCCCAAGTGGCAGTGATGGTGCATGTTCACGAGGGGGCGGAGCAGAGTTTGCAACAGGTTCTGTTGCCTCACAGACTCCATCTTCCCATGCTGTTGAGTGAGATAAAAGAAGTCAACCGTGTGAGAGCATCAGGAATTCCCTTTGCTTTCCACCACCAGCACACCTTTGCCTTAAAAAACCGCTGTCTCGCTGACGATGGTGTTCATCGTCAACATCACGTCCGTTGTTGGGATCTTGCTCACCGGGAAGCTCGTGCACTGGTACTGGATTGAAATGCAGAAGGTTGTGACAACTTTCTCCTCACCCACATCGTCATCTAGTGAAATTGATGTATCTTCGCTTGGTCTCAGGGGGCACAGAAAGAGCTCATTTTCAAATCTAAGTGTTGGTGCGTAGCATATACACTTTTGATGGGTCCCACCTTGACAGATATCAGGTCATGACAACGACGTCTATAGAAGAGGAAACTGATCTCTGTGCGGCGAACGCCGTTATTGTTTGAAGGGCAAGAGTGATATCTACATGGTCGATGTATACATATATAAGTTTATCCGGTCTACGCTTCAAGGTTTATAGCGCGGTGTGTACAGTACATTGGTAGTCTCCGGCTTGTCAATCCTGCATGTGATTGCAGGACAACACAGGATTTCCATGCGAACAATTTGGTCTAGTAGGAGTGCGGTGCGGTTCGAACAGAAGTGGGATGGGAAAAGAGGAGTCCATAGCGAGTAGTTCACAGTAACCCCAGGAGCTTTGATTAATCAATGTGCCCATAGACCGGAATCACGGATTTGGATCAATCAGGACACCCAACAGAGTCCTGGCAGGCAACACAAGAAAACTAGGTAGAAGAATCTAGTTTAAACGATCGCAGTTTAATCCTAGGGGAGGTTTAATCTTGTTTAATCCAGGTTGAACCGTGTCCTAAATGCAAAAAGAAGCCATCAGGGGGATTCGAACTTGCGCTAAGCAGAGTGAACATTACATAACCCAGCACACATAACCACTAAGCCAGAGAATGGTTATGTGCAGGCCCGGAAGCCTCTCCATCGCTGAGCGGACAAATCTATCGAATCGGATGGCGCGATGCTGGCCAGCGCGAGGAGCAGTCGACAAAACACTCTTCTGACCAGCCTGGGAATCTGTGACGATCAGGATGTGACTCGCATCGTGGCCAAACGCTCGTTCTACAGCAACCACTAAGCCCTCGATCTCCCCCTCCGCTACTTTCCCATTGCCGAGAGGCAAGAGAATCCGCTCGCACGCCCTTCCCCTCTCGACACGGACCGCCGTGCCGCCAGCAAACCCCCTCAAGGAGTGAGCCGTCCGTATACCAAGTCCAGTGATGGTCCCAAGGCCCTAAAAATCAACCCTCAGAATTTCTAAGGCCTTAGGGCTTAAGTTAAGGCCGTAGGCCTTAGGTGATCTAAGGCCTTAGCAACCAAAAAAGGAAATTTATTCTCAGCGGTATATAGGGCTTCCCGCCGTGCTGCGCCAGTCATTCAATGACCGTAAACCTCGCTATCATCGATTCAGTGAATCAACGACATGCCCACTGGGTGAGTTTCCAGTATAAATTTCAGGGAAATTAACCCCCGCCGAAGCAAGCTTCACAATATTTTGCTTGTTTGGCCATGAAGCCACAATTTTACCTGTTCGAGTTGCAGGAGTGGAATGCCCGCTGACGTTTTGGCCGGATCAACGGCGTGAACACCGGGAGGGTTTCCAGTATAAATTTCAGGTAAATTAACCCCCGCCGAAGCAAGTTACACAATATTTTCTGTGTTTACCCCTGCTTTCTCACAATTTTGCATCTTCAAGCCGGAGCAGCGAAATGCCCATCGATTTTTTGGCCGAATCAACGGCGTGAAAATCGGGAGGGTTTCCAGCATAAACTGCAGGGAAATTAACCACCGCCGAAGCAAGTTGCACAATATTTTCTGTGTTTGGCCTTGCTTGCTCACAATTTTACATCTTCGAGCCGCAGGAGTGGAATGCCCGCCAATGTTTTGGTTGCATCAAGGTCGTGAACACCGGGAGGGTTTCCAGCATAAATTTCACTGCCGAAGAGCACCAGGCACGTCTCAAGAGTAATTTGTGTCTTTATTGCAGCAAGCCCGGTCACGTTGTCAACGATTGCTTTAAGCGAGAAGCTAAGCACGGCGACAACTCGGGAAAAGCCTCGCCGAAGACCACCTAGTTTCACAGTCTTCGGCGACTGAAGGAACATTTCCCTGTTCTTCCCGTCGCTCCGAGTCTACCCATTTCCGCGTGCTCAATGGCGCGTGGGTAGCTTCAGTTTCTTCTCCCCGTTTTGATTACCAGTCCATGTCTGGGCTTGTAGTTTAACAACCAGAGCAGCAGGAGAAAAACTGAAGAGACAGGTCCCTTGTAAAGACTGTAATCTACCTGTATCTTACATGTAAAATTTGGGGTGTAATTTACCAGACCATTTAATGCCCAGCACTATCTAAGCCGACATATGTTAGTAAGAATAAGCATATCATCAGCCAGAGGATCAGCTTATGTAGGGGGAACATACATTGAATAAATAATGATACTCCAAGCTTCCCGACTTTTTGTGGGTAAAAGATATTAACAGAACGGCATATTGAAAATTCCATGGCGATACACGACCAGGTCGAGGTAATATTGGCAACCCTCCAGAATACTCTGAAGTGCATTGTATCACAAATCTAGGTTAATCCGGGTGGTATTGCTACTGTGCGGCGCGTTCTGCTCTCAGACAGCCGAAAACACCGAATTTTGACCCAATAAATCATTTTGGGGTTTAAGCCCTCCGCACCTTCATTGCGGATCTAATGAGCCTATTCCCGAGCGAAAAGGTTGAGCATTGAGCTCACGGCAGCTGTTCTCGTGAAAACTCGCCAAAAACAGAAAAAAAACAGGCTGTGCCCTCAGTTCCGCAAAGGGCTGTAAGCAGGTGCAATTTCAACTCCGGCTTGTGAATGCCGAAATCTGCCCCTGGTCGGGTGGCGGTGCGCCCGCCTTGCCATTTTTGGTAAATTTCCCCAGTGCATTCCGCGAGCCGGACAGTTTCGATGAACGTGGGGATAACCACAATTCGACGATTCCCGCGCGCTTAGGTCTCGCGCATGGCTGCCGGAGGAAGCGGTCATCTTTGGGTCTTTTTGGCACCCATTTTGACACATGTGTTTGTGCATGTTATAAATCAACACCTTCGCTTCGGCTCTTTCGGGATTTCTTCCGCACCGCGCCATTTTTGCCTCCACTGCATGGTTAACTTGGCTTTTATGCAACAATATTGTTGGCTTGCATGCCCCGATGCGCCGAATACGCCTTGGACACATCTGGGGCTGGAGAACCAACGAGGTCCGATTTATCCCGAAATTATCAGAAGTCCACGCAAACAACACGCAAATCTACTTACAGTCCGTCGCTTTCAAGTGGCACTTATAAATCTCGCACTAGATGTCAGCCCCGCACAACATGGAAGCCCCGGTGATGCATTTGGGACATGATTGTGCATTTTTGCATCGCTTCCCGGGGCCCTGTATTGGCCGCGGGGTCATGCGATTTCGTACGTGGCATAAAGACATCAGCGGAGTTGGAAATGGCTTCCGACAGGCGTAATTTTATAAAGAGAGAGATATATGCTTCCCGAATCCCCCCGGTTCATTCTACTCTCGATTAATGTACTCCACGAGCCCATTTGGATAGGGTGCCAGATTTCTGCGAATCGCATCGGGGTGCATTATGCACCACAGTTTGGGCCGTCCGTCAGACAGTCCATCATTATACTTTAATTGGGCACCTCTTACGCTGGTTTTGGCTAAAGGCTCGTGCATTTGCCTTCCAGGTTGAGGTCAAATGTGTACTAATAATTGTCCCATTGAATCAACCCATCAACCTGATTCCTGTGGGAGTGGGCTTCGAGCATTAAATTTGAGGCTCTGATATATATATTTCTAATATTTTGTGAGTAAGCCTGAAGCTGAATATTTGTTTTTTACAGCCCTCAAAGGCGTGTATCGGAAGGAATTGGACTACATAATGGTTGATTGTTTCGTTTTGACTATTTACGACCATTTGATTGAATTTGTGAGCCACAAAGGCCCCTGTTGAGGACCTTTTCTACGAGTCCTCAGACCCGGACCTAGTCTCTCGTGGTCAGACTCCCAAAAAAAAAAAAAATTATGATAGTCGATAATGTTTTGTTTTATGTGGAGTCTTGTCGAAGTTACCTTCGATCCGTACGCACTTCACAAGACGAGTTCCTTCGGTTGGAGGTTGGCAAAAATAAATAAATTATATTCGATTTTTCCCATGTGGGATAATGTACTCCTAAATTCAATTCGTCAGTCACGCGTCACGGGGGTACTAACTTCGTCAGGATTGCATCCAAGATTTGGAGGCCATCCGAGTGGAGAGTCCACGAGATGTCGACATACAGATCATTTTAATTCCACTCGGAATCAATAGAGAGGTTGTGCAAAGCCGCACGTGGCTGCACAAAGCCGCATGCTGGTTGAGTGGTTAGCGTTGCTTCCAGCAAAATGCCAACCCCTTCGGGAGGCGCCGGGTTCGATCCCCGAGGCCTGCGGACGGATTATATCCGACTTTCCCGCTCCGGCATCGAAACGGCATCCTACGGGACCACTTGAGGAACGACCAACCAACAGCCTCTGGCCAGCGGGTGCCCCCAGCTAGCGGGGCACAGCGCGAATGTAATACCCGGTGACCTGGGGTTGGCATTTTGTTGGAAGCAACGCTAACCACTCAACCAGACTGCTGGCCAGCGGCTGTTGGTTGGTTGTTCCTCAAGTGGTCCCGTAGGATGCCGTTTCGATGTAGACTCGTGACCAGTCTGTGCTACAACAAATCTGAGTGCAAAGCACTATGCCGTAGGCAGACTGGTACAACTCGGGACATGTCAAAGGGCTGTGCCCGGAGTTTGAAATTCTTGAGTGGTGCCGATCATGCCGTCAAAGTTATCTTCGGTGATCTCGGTCCGAAAAGTGACTTTCTCTATTAAAATAGTCCTGCATGTTTGACTCACCCAAGCAGAGGAATCAAAATTCTGAGGAGACAGAATTTAAGCTGAGGGAAGTTCACAATGACCTCTAGCTTTGATCAAAGAAAAATATTGAGATTTGAAGCCAGGGCACAAGAAATGAAAATTTTCAAACTCCGGGCGCAGCGCTTTTGATCGGTCTGAGTTGTACCAGTCTGCCTACGGCATAGTGCTTGCATTCAGATTTGCCATTGTAGGGCAGACTGGTAACGAGTCTAGTTTCGATGCCGGAGCGGGAAAGTCGGATATAATCCTTCCGCAGGCCTCGGGGATCGAGCCCGGCGCCTCCCGAAGGGGTTGGCATTTTGTTGGAAGCAACGCTAACCACTTGCACATTACCAAAGATTGTGAAAATAGCATGCCCTACACGACTGGAGCGAAAAACAAAAAAGCCGCATGAAAAAACCTTGTGCGCCGTGCGGCTTTGGTGCGGCTTTGCACAACCTGTCTAATGTCCTCGCTACACATCTGGGGAAGGAACACAAGAAAGCGGCGAAGATGGAGGTAAATTGTGCTTCCCTTTAGTTCTGACGCGAATCAGGAACTCATGATTTGATTAGGTTCTCAACGAGGTGGGAAACTCCGAGCCTGACGAAGCGAGCATGGCAATGACGTCGAGTATGTGCACTAATTAAATTTCGGGCCTCTAGGCAAGTACGACATTGTCTACTGACAACATTCCACACGCAAAAACACCCACTATACCGTCAAGAGATGTGCTGCGGCCGTTGAGGGTAAAGCATCAAAAAAAAAAACGAAAACAAAACAGTAGCCAGCTCAGAGGGCTCGGATTCAGTTATATAATTAGTATAGCATATTTTTCAAGTGAATAATTGAAGTGTTCGTCGATTGCCGGCCCATACATTGCATCTCTAGATGTTTTAATTACTCCCTGAGCCTTTCAGCTTGAGTCTTAGGACACTAACAGCGTCGAATATACTCACTGGGCACGGAATAAAACATGTTATCCATAGCATTGGACTTGTATCTCGCCATTATAATGTAAACGAATGAACCTCACTTTCCAGGCATGAACGCCATGACTCCAAGCCCATTCTTCCATGTTCAGCACAGATAGGTAAGAGAAACTATGAGGCAATCCAAGAGCTCAGCATTGTTGAATTTCTTTCCGCCTAATTCACCTCTGACGCCAGGATCTTCCTCCCAAGTCCCGTACCATTATCGGGGAATCTCCGCCGTAAACGACGTGCTCGAGCGGAAGGAAACTTGGGCCAGCCGGAGCTGAACAGGGCACGTGGTCATCGCTTCAAGGAACCACCGGGTTTCTATCGCAAATTGAAGGAAGGAACAGTGACTCCCAGGAAGAGGGGCGTCGCGTCTCCGCGACGGAGTTGTAAGTAGGTGAATCTTGTCGAAAATTAGGTCCATAGCGAGATGAAAGCCTTTGGGAGTGCTTTTCATTGCCGCTTTTAGCGCGTCGGACATCCAGAGGTCAGTTTTATATCAAATCATTTTTTAGATCGTTTTGAACAAGCAAACCCGTTGTAAAATAAAGCTAATACACTCTATTACATGTAACGGATGGAATATGTAAGCTTCTTGCAGCACGGCCGCCCTTTAGAATGAAGAGCTTCAAAGCCACAGGCTCAATGACGAGGGCGGCAATAGGAAATCTGAAGAGACAGTTTTGCCTAGAATCGTGATGGCTATCACCTCCCAATCAGGCTCGAGAAATTAGGTCTCCATACCAAGTCGCGTTTCCGATTCTGTGCCGGGAATTGCTGTTGCAATTAATTCGGACCGGATGGAATACAGTGCTCACTGCACCGCCTCCCTTTAGAATGAAGAACTTCAAAGCCACAGGCTCAATGACGAGGGTGGCAATGAGAAATCTGAAGAGACAGTTTTGCTTAGAATCGCGCTGGCTATCACCTCTCAATCAACCACAACAATTAGGTCTCCATACCAAGCCACGTTTTTGATGGCGGCTGGGCTCCTCCGCGGCCATGATTGCATTGATGTATTCGTTGGGGTCGTTAATGCAGGCGCTTAGGAGCTCTTCATTCTTGACAGAGGCAGTGTTGTATTTCAGCTGGGCCGACTCAATAGCGTCAGGAATTCCTGCAACACACTGCCCGTTATTTGGCATTGTGCCGGCAAAACGTGACATTTTATGGAGAGTGATTTCCTTCGGTTTCAATTCGAGGTGATAGCCAGCGCAATTCTGAATAAAACTGTCTCCTCCAATTTCCTCCTGTTGGCCTTGTCCTTAATCCAGGAGCTTGGGAGCTCTTCATTCTTTGACAGAGGCGGTGCTGTATTTCGGCCGGGCCGACCTTGAGGAGGTTAGTTACTATTGCTATAGGCTCGCTACCAGGGTTGCCTTTTGAACAAACCTCAAATATATTATTGCGTCCTTCGATGCGCTGACCATCCATTTATTCCAGGATAGTGCTGCTTTCACCATATTCGAGGTAAATTACCCGGAACTTTGGGGGAAATTAGTTTCAACGTTGCTAGGAAATTAATGAAAGATATCCACGCTAATTCGGGGGAATAGTGGGGTATTACCAAAGGAGGTCTTTCCTGATTGGCACAAGAATAGAATCTGATTTGACAGCGGTGCATCAAATTCTGCTGGCTATCACCCAGCAAAGCCCGACCATTACACGTGAGAAGGTTCCAAATTGCGAATTTGCTGCTCTGGTGGCACCAACGCCGGTGCTGTGTCGATTTGATTGCAGCTGTTAGGTTAAGCATGAAACCCGTGGAAGCCCTCGCACTCAACAAGGAGGGCACGGGAACAGAATTTGATTTGACAGCCGTACTTTAAGTTTTGTTGGTTATCACCCAGCAAAGCCCGACCTAAATGCGCGCGAGACTCTGAGAGTTACTAGATACTATAGAACTCAGTGCATTTTGAACCTCACATAATGACAACAAACGAGACCAACCAGAAGCCACTAAAGCGTACATAGGTCCCAGCACAGCATCACGACAAAGGAAGGTATCACTTGGAGTAAAATTGGATTCCGGGGGTAGGGAGGTTTTTCGGAGGCCTCTGCGCCCACCCGACGCGTGATACGCGGCTCCGTCGCCTCAAAAACAATTTATATTGGCACCGCCATATCTTCTATCCATAGGTCAATCGACCTCGTCCCTCCGTTTCATCGGCATGTCTTGATTCGGTGCTATTGAGTTAGCGGAGGCCGGATCCGAGACAATATATATGTCGTTGGAAATTTCCTTGTGCTGCCCAAGGCTTCGCCTTTACCACCAGCACAAGGTAAGCGCTCCGCGCTTCTGCGTTTAGCAGCGCCTCTAATCATTTCCTTCCTCTCCAGATTTTTGCTGTTAATTCTCGGCTTCGCCGCAGTGAATTCACGAAGCAAAATCTGGACTGAGTGAGCGGCGCCGCCGTCATTTATGAGAGCGTAGCGAAAACTAATAATGCACCAGGCTTTCTTGCTTGTGCTCTCGCGTCACCCACCCTCCTCTCTCATGTCTGTTTTATTTTATCTTCCTAACTGCTGTACTTGTAACACCGCTTTTGTATGCACTTGTACCGTAGCCTATCTCTCCGAGCCCAATTAATGCGGGGCCCGCTTCGGCGGGCTTGCGTTCGTTGCTACTTCCCTGAAGCGTTCGGAACGCGGCAGAGGTTGTAAGACTACAGTATGCCCACAAATATGTATCTGTTACTGTCGTCTCATACTGTCTTCCTTTACAGCTATACCTCTCTCTTCCAGCGAACAGTCTAGAGGGTCAGTAGTTGGCTGAGGTACGGCCAAGCCATAAATATATTAGCTGGCTGCTGACCTCTGCTGGATGTTTCATACCTGTCTTCCATCGCAGCGGGTTGAGTCATCTAGGAGAATAGGCCGGGTGTACTTCTCTTCATACTCGTCTGTGTTGTCTCGGGGGGCCATAACTTGTAAAGATTCGGCGCCACGTAGAATTGTACTAGAACGAATGAAGCCTCAGTTGGTGGTCTGAACTCAATATATTAATATGTACCTAGAACGAATGACTACAGTATGTGTCAGTAAGATATATAGCGGATGTATAAGTAATTGACTTACGCCTCAGTTCGTGGTCTGAACTGAGGCGCCTTTGTCTGCTAGCTAAGATTGAGAAATAAACATAAGTAACGCAAAAAGACAAACGATAAGATATTGTTCCGCTGGAAGTGCGTATCATCACTATCATGATTTCATGTCTCTGCAACAGCCATTGGCTGTTAATTGTGGGAGACGATTGTAACATCACATATCCATTGTAATGACAGTTGAGATCTCTTCGGACATTCAATATGTCTTCGAATGACATTTCATATCTTTTTAAGTTGTCTGGTCTTTGACATTTCATAAGTATCTCTCCAGGCAACATTTCATATTTCTCTAGTTGCTTACAACTTGGTGTTTTTTCTGCAGTTTTAGAAACAACTTTCTAGGTCTGCCTGCAACAAATTTTCGGAGTAAATTGAATCCTACATCTTTCATTGCGCGCGTTTTTAATGTCCTGCATGCAGTTGCATTGCCTGCAACTTGGAACAAATGATTGCAACTCGGCACAATTCTACATGTAACTTCTTTCCTTCTACTGGCAACCGTCGGTGGATATTGTAGGCAACCCCCTTGGTGCCAGCAACTTCGGTGAACAACTGGGCTGTGTAAACCGTGTGACCTGACCCTTGCCACGTACTCACCGTCGTGATTGGGAGAGTTGGTTATTTCCTGGGTTGGTCTTTTAGTTATTCGCATTTCCATTAGCTACAAGCATGGATGGCCAGTAGGTCACTAACAGTCAGTATGTACAGATGGTGTGTGTGGATCACAATTGAATTGATACACATTGACTAAAGGCCGCAGCTGCCCTACCCACCAGGAATGGGAAACTCTGTCGGAGCTTGCCACACAAGAAAATATTACACCACTTGAGCCATCGGCGGTTAAATTTTCCATGGCTCTTCCTGAGCACTCATTCCATGCTAGAGAACTTAATTCTAATGAGAAATCCGTACCCATTCCACTTTTGAATGAGGAAAAACAAAATTGGCTTGTGGAGGCAGAACTGCTTGCCCAGACGCGAAAATTTTTCCATGGCTCTTCCTGAGCACTCATTAAGGATGTAAAAAACATTGCACAGTGTGTAAACATGACTGTCGCTTCATGAGATATCCTCAAATGTGTCTGCCATCCGTTTCACCTCAGAAGGGATTCTGTGTTTATTAGCCAGCCTGAGGTTCTCGGCAGGGCCAGAAGACGACAAAATACTGCCCTGTGAGCCCGTTTGGAGTGGGTTTTTTTTCACATTTTTTACATGCAGGTCGGAGGGCCTCCATGTAATATATATATTTTACCCTGAAATTTACATGGCCGATGTAATTTACATTGACCAATTTTAGCCAGCACTAACTTGTGTACCGAAAATTGTCGAGATTTGATTTTTCCGCAGCTACATTTTCAACCGCGTGACTAAGTTTTGTGCTTCACTGCAGATTCTAGGTAAATCATTTCATTCCTGCTTTCCAACTTCACAACTGAAGGTTCAAGTTCAGAGCCTTAGATTCAGAGCCTATTTTCCAATTGAAACAACTAGAATCAGGTCTTGAGGAAGCAGTATAAAGGTTATCTTGAGGCAAGGCTCCGAATTCTGCAATATCGAAATCTGTCACCAAGCTGTATTCAACAGTATTGTAACAGCTTTGTAGACCCGCCATCGGTTCCCTTTGATAGGTAAATGCCCCACCTAATACAACAACGCGACTTCATGGATTCACGCCGTATGCAAAAGTGGTGAGACTAGGCTGCAAGTATTTGTAAAAGGACCATATTCACCTCTTTGTTCACCTAAATTAGTTGGGATTTGACCTCACACTAGTGCAGACAAGTTGGACTATTTTGAGATTTTTTTTGGTGTTTTTGCGTTGAGAATGCCAAAAATGGCCACTTTGCGGGGGGGGGGGGGGTTTCCGTATCAATTTAGGTCAAACAACATGCGAACACTGTTGCTTTTACAAGTGATTTCATCCCACTATGATCCCTTTTTGATGCCATACATATTCACAAGGTCGAATCCTCAGAAAACACCCAATGGCTATACTCTGGAGGAACGCCACTGGCGAAGTATACCTGAAATACCGGAATTGCTCAATGTTCATGATAGCATTTTATTTGGAGTTATTTGATCCAGAAATGGGCCTCAACGGCTGCGTGCAGAACTTTTCGTCCCCTGTACGGAAGGGCTGGTAGACTCCAGAAACACAGGGATCGCAAACCAACTTTGTGGGGTTTGTAGAAAAATAGGTGGCAGATATTCGCCGGTGAAGCGTGACCTGCTTTTTAATGCTTTGTAGTACCCACGAGCATGGGTACAATTTGGAAGAGAATACAGCAAATGCTACATATGGTATATCTTGCCATTACAGATGACCACACAGTCAACTCACAATAATCTGCTCGACCCCTCGTCAGCATCGTTGGTGCATGTCGGGTGGCAAACTCACAGGACTGAGAAAGCCGGGCCAACCACAGAAAATATTGCGCAACTTGCTTCGGCGGGGGATAATTTGGCTGAAATTTATGCTGGAAACCATCTCAGTGTTCACGCAGTCGATTCAGCCAAAAAATCGGTCCGCATTGCACTCCTGTGGCTCGAAGATGCAAAATTGTGAAAAAGCAGCGCCAAACACGAAAAATACTGGTGCAAGCAATTCAAACGTCGGCAGGGGGTGCCGTGCCGATTTGAACAAGAAAGGAAGGTGTTTTCCACATCAGATATTGTCCTGATTCATGCAGCAGACCATCAAATTGGTCACTGCGCCGATTTCAACCCGGTTTTTGTCGAAAACTGGCCAGCGCGATAGCCAGCGAAGTTTCGAACTGTATCTTAGGATTCCTTTTTTGTGCTCTCCAAAGGCCTTGAAAAGTCTCCATACAAGTTCCTGTAACATGTGGACCGCCAGCGTCTCGGGACCTTTTGGGTCGGTTGGCAGGGGGAAGCTGGTTTAATTATCCTTGCTTTGCACGCCGGCAAAATCCCTGGAACACGCTGTGGTCGGGCTGGCGGCTTCTCACATGGTTTGTCCTTGTTAGTTTCGGATGTCCTAGATTAGTCACACATTGGGTTTTCCTCCGCTTCTCCCATCCGCTGCGAGCCCCGTTGGCTCATCTCTGGCCCTCGAGACGCCGAATGGTCTCCAACGTGTTCGTGATTTAATTGGCGAAGTTGATAACTTATGAAGGCGGAACATTTCGTGGAAAATTGGGATGAAGGCCGGGCTGTAGCACAGGCTTTACAGCTCTTTGCGGAACATAGGGCGCGGCGCGTTTTTTTTTTTCTTTCTTTTTTTAAAAAGTTTTCACGGGATCCGTCGTGGTGAGCTCAATTTAACTCGAAAGGAGGCTCATTTGATTCGGACGGATAATCCGGAGGGCATGTCGTCCCCCAATTTTTCTAACTACCTTCAGATCATTTGCTGGGTCAGATTTGGGTGTTTTTGGCTGTCTGAGAGCAGAACGAGTCTCAGAGTACCGATAGTTCTCCGATTGCCCTAGATTTTTGGTATGGGGTACTTTACCGTGTTCTTGAGGGCACAAAATTTCGGGATAATTCATGCTTCAAATTTATAGATCATAGTGGAATCCGAAAAAACGGGCCGCGCCCTATGTTCCACAAAGAGCTGTAAATGTTTTATTGCATAGCTCGGACATTATTTCCTCA